>CAAKHB010002274.1:0-34248 GCA_901007665.1 Aeoliscus strigatus
CCGACACCTCGCCAGCCTGCGTGCAGTTTGGCTGCCCGGCGATCGCAATTAAGTGGCGGACTTCCTTTCCCGACGCAGGCCTCCCCCGGGGGAATGGAGGCTTCACCCAGACGTAGTGGAGACAATATGGCACACCTTCGGGAAGGCGGAGGTGGATCTGTTCGCAACCAGGCAGTCCACACACTGTCCCCTCTGGTTCTCCTGGGCGGAGGAGGACGCTCCTCTGGGACGAGATGCGCTGAGTCACGGGTGGCCTCGCTGCCTGCTCTACGCCTTTCCTCCGCTGCCAATGATCCTCCCGACACTGCACCGGGTCCAGCACCACGGCCACCGACTTCTCCCGGTCGCCCCGTTCTGGCCGGGGAAGCCCTGGTTTCCTCTGCTGCAGAGGCTCTGCTACAGCTCGCCATGGCGCCTCCCGGACAGGCGAGACCTCCTGTCACAGCTCGGCGGCCGTATCTGGCACCGCCACCCCTGCCGTCTGCAACTGTGGGTCTGGCCGCTGAAGGGCCCGATCCACTGCTAAGGGACTGTACTGCTGCAGTGAGACACACTATCCTGCATGCGTGTGCGCCCTCCACACGCCTGCAGTACGCGAACAAATGGTCGACATTCTCTACCTGGTGCGCGATACGGGGGCAGGACCCGACCCTCTGCTCGGTGCCCACCATCCTGGACTTTCTACAGTCTCTCTTGGACGACGGTCGGTCACACTCTACCCTCAAGGTGTATGTGGCAGCTATTTCTGCACAGCACAGCCTGGTGGACAATGCCACTGTTGGGCGTCAGCGCCTGGTGTCGTCCTTTCTCAAAGGCGCACTGCGGTCTTGCCCCTCCTTTCCTCCCAGGGTGCCTCCGTGGGATCTCACCCTGGTGCTGGGGGCCCTGTCTACCGCGCCATTTGAACCCTTGACAGAGACAGACGTCAGATGGCTTTCAGTGAAGACGGCCTTTCGCCTGGCCATCACATCTGCGAAACGGGTGGGGGAACTGCATTCCCTCTCCATCAGTCCTACCTTTGTTTTAAACGGCCGGTTACTTGTTCTGTCGGTATCTGTGTTGAGTTTAAACAATGTTTTTTTGTTGTTGTTTACAGTGTCAGTTTTGTACTATTACTTCTACAAACGTACCGCAGAGCACATGGGAGATCCGAGGCTCTAGAAGACTCTCTGTGACTGCGTGATGCCTTTGCCAGAGCTCGTCAGTGAAGGACGTTCCAAGAAACATAAAATTGATCCACTGTTGAGGACATCAATTATAATATGCAAATGATACTGATCATTGAATCAATGTCAGTGTTTCCATCATGGTTTGTGTTCACTGGCTCTGTAAACTACAGTTTGACATGGTAAAACACATTTGTCTTGTATCTACAATAAAGAAGGCAGCATGAGTTTGTTTGATCCTGATGCCAATAAAGTTACTTGCCACACATGGTTAACAACATTCTAAACTCTTGGTGCTCTTGTTTGCCAACTTCCGGTCTGCAGCGCGGATCGGACTCGGACATCAAGCTGAAAGCACTATTATTCTGAAATACCACAAGCGGATGTTGTTGTCAGCTGACGTTAGCTCACGTCCTCCCTTCCTTTCCTCCTTAGTATTTATTCATTAAAAGCTCACAACGTATTTCGTGCTGTTAAAACCTTCGAAAAACAACCATGTCTGCGAAACCGACCTGTCTGATTGTGGCGAGTGCGGCTCCTCAGGGTGAGTTGGGTCTTTAACCGGTCATCTGGCGTATCTTCCATCTCCTTTAGGAGCTAAAGCTGATATAATGATTCAAATACAACCTTATAGTGACTATGTAGTCAGTTATTTGACATCTTAGTTCTTTGTCACGTGCTAGTGTTTCCAAGCTAGCTCATCTGAGCTTAGCTTTCAGTTGCTCGTTACAATGACAAATTGACGTTTTGATGAATTCAGTTAATTCGTTTTTTCTGTTTCATTGACAGGTGTTTCAGCCACGTCTTTCCATCGGTGCTTCAGTGCTTGTAGCTCAGTGTTCAACCTGCAGACAGCCACACCTGGGGTAAGATGAATCCAACATAGCTAAATACAGGACAAGCGGTGCTGATGCTAGCTGATGCTAACATCCACTCATACATGATACAGACACAAGTTAGTTATTCTTCTTCACCGCCCTCATTGTTTTATGGAGTTTTATATTCACGGATTCACATGTTATCAAAGCACAGCCGGCATTCACACATGTAAATATGAAATGCAGCTGTCTGTATTATAGGGGAGTCCATACATTTAGAAAATAAATCCAATACGCTTACGGTTTATTAAATGGGCGTGGCCACCGCTCTGCCACGTGACCTACTCTTGGAAGCAGACAGGGCAGAGACATGAGAATACTGCTGGTCTATGTTGGTTTATGTAAACATTCCACACCAAGATCCTTTTCATAGACATACCTATCATATTGCATATAATATCATATTTTAATGCAAAACATTTGTACATGATCACACTATATGATAATTATTACACATGTTATGGTAATGGCTTATTCTGAATATGCTACTATATATTCTACTGCATATTGCTACTATATTATTATTATCTGATGTTATTGGTATACTGACGTTTTCATTTCATTTCAATTAACAGCTTAAATGCATTCTTTTTGTTTGTTGCTTGTATTGCTTTTTTATTTCAGCATGTTTAATAAAAGACTCAGTCAAACCATCTGTGTAAGCTCATATGTGAAACTGTTTTTTTGTTTCAATAAAGGGGAAGCCTATAGACTTTGTTGGAGTCGATGAAAACACTGCCCGATGGGTGCAGGACTTCAATGTGAAACCCTACGCAACTCCGGCCAAACTCGAATCTATTGATGGTAAGAAAGATCATCTGACTTTTTGTTTGACTGCTGCCATTTGACATCTGCTCAGTTATGTCATGACGACCCTCCCCAGGTGCTCGATACCAGGCACTGCTCATCCCAGACTGCCCTGGAGCGCTGAATGACCTGGCACACAGTGGCTCACTGCACCGCATTCTCACACACTTCATTTCTCACAAAAGTTCGTGAGATCCAGCTTATAAGCACTCGGTTAGTTCTTCGTATGGCAGCATGTGGATGCAGACGCCCTTTCTGTGCGTGCAGAGCCTGTGTGTGCAGTCGGAGAGGGAGTGTCAGCGCTGTGTTGTGCCACTGAGGGACAGAGGTGGATCTTCAGCGGCTACAGCTTGACCGGGGTAAGAAACAAGAAACCGATTACATCCATTCCTCTTTTCCAGCACAACTCATTGAAATGAGGCCATGTCCACACGTACCAAAACAATCTTTGTTTCCTCATCTTCTTTGGTATCGGATCACCAATATCCAAATGGATCCATTAACAACTCAGTACGCTGTAGTTCATATTCCAGGGCTACAAGTGGCACTTCAAATTAACAAAAACCAGAGAAGAAGAGAGGCTTGCTCCTGTATCCAGTTGTCCATAATCCTTTTTTGCTCAGTATAGGAGCATGATATTTTGCCCTAGCAACTCCAACAAACTCACTATCTCCTGCATATCGTCCACCATTGGAGTTGTTGTTACGTGACGTTGGGTGGGAAGAGGTCGAGCGGTGTGGGGATGACGACATCAATACGTAAAGTATGCAGATTCGCTGTCCAAATGAGAAGGCAGCTTTCAGAAAAGTGTGTTTACAGGATCCGTTTGGACGGTCGGCCAAAACGATGGCAAACATGCGTTTTGACAAAAAAAACAAAAAACTTCTCCGTGTGGACACGGCCTGAGTTGGAGCAGGAAAACATATTCGACACACAGGGCAGTAACACACCAGGGTACACGATTGGATTTAAGCCTATCATCTGTTGCTGTTGAAAGCCGTCAGTGTTCGAACTGGTGCGGAGGCCCGACTTTGCCAACCTGCCCTTGATTGTGGAGGACTTTGTGAAGGACAGCGGAGGATCTTACACGGGTGAGTTCGTCCATTGTCTGGGGGCTCGACTCTCAAAGTGTAAAAATACAGGTTGAAACCGGTATTTTACCGCCTCAGATGTGAACTTATAGGATGTTCCCTCCTCTGCTCAATGTCTTCTACACTCGCTGCTCGAGTTAACCTAGGTGAGATCACCCAAAATCAACATTATTCATGATACTCATTTATTTTTGTTTTCCAGCAAGCCAAGAAGACGCAGTGCACGCAGTGATTGACAGACACCTCATAACTGGACAGAATATGCAGTCGACCTCACTGGCTGTAAATAATCTGATCCTGCTCTGCAGCACAAATAAAAGCAGTTAACTTCCACAGCAGGAGCACGAAAGGCCAACAGCTTATTTGTTTTAAAATGTTTATTCATGTAATCACAAACATCGGATGAACATGAACATAGCTGCGATTGAAATGAGTTTCTACAATTCTGTTATCAGCCCCAGCAGAAAGCACGCGGGCAAACATCAGTGGGATTGAGAGTTTAATACGAAAAACAGAACATTTGTGGCTTTGGACTGGATAGACAAGAACTTTGCCTCACACCAACAATACACCTTATAGGTAACTTGATGGATACAGATGCACACTCACTTTTTGTTGACATGAAATGTGTTACTGTCACCTGACTGAACTGTGGTTGATCGATGGTAAAGAAAGTAGCTGCTGTTTGGAGATAACACATCCATGACCCTCAAACGAAGTTGAGTATTAACTGAATCCTGCCAGTGACTCGTGTCAGAGATCAAGTCCCTCTATTCCAAAAAAGAAATGGAGATTCTCACCATTTATTTTTTGACGTGCCGACACAGCACACTGAGATCAGGAGACAAACCCGCGCGCTGATGTTTGTAAGCTGCACAGTCTTCAGGCAGGTCGTCCAGTTCTCAAAGGAGATCATAGAAGTAGTCCAGTCCCTGTCCGAGTTCCCACAAGGAGATTCCAGTTCCCAGCTCTTTAGCCAAAGAGATCCTGAGGTGCAGTGACTGTACGATCAATGATATAATGTCAGTTCACCACAGGACAATACGCCTAAAATATTCACGATTTTTACTCAAACGAACTTCAGATACCAAGACTGTTACCTTCAACGATGGATAGTACACCACACGCTTAGCTGCATTGTTCCTGAAATGAAGAGACATGATTTTTACCATTACTTTTTCATGCAACTAAAATGAATATTGGATATTTCCATGGCCATATACTCACTGTTATGTAATTAAACAAAAATCTCTGTTTCTCACGGTTTGATAAACTTAAGTAAATCAAGATTTAAGCAACACTGATTTGTCTTGGTAAATATTAACTGACACATTTACAAGTCTTATGCTAGATGTAACGGGTGGTTCGCAAGAATATTGTTCATATGATGACTCATACTCTTCCCACCTTTTGTAAGTAAAATAGTGCTCTCCAGAATTTTCATCCCAGAGAAGTTTTGGTCTTTGTTCTCGCAAAATCTCAATATACCTGCAGAAAATCAGGGACACGTAAGACTCTAAGTCACTGAAATGAAACAGCATTGCAGCAGCAGTTGCTGTTTTCACCCACCTCCCACCCAGGATCGGTTCTGTTCCCTGGCTGGCGAAATCCAGACCGTACAAATTGAGACCAAGCAGGATCTTCTGCCTCCACTCGCTGCTGGGTGAAAGCTGGAGAACACAGTCTCTCACCCAGGGCAGGGGAGAGCTCGGGCCGGCCCTTTTTGTTTTTTAATAAAGAAATTACACAGAATCAGCAACTTACACGTTATGAATTTCCGGGACATTTCTTCTGTGTCTCCTCACCTGGCGCCGCTGGTGTAGTCGTACGTCATGAGGCTGAATCCATCCACGACCGGAGCCAGCTGCTCAAACTCCTCCCGGCCAAACATACCCGGTTGCCCGTTACTGATCATGTCAGACATAAATTAGACTTTAACGACAGTCAACGCGGACGTCGGTCCGCTCACACCGGACCAAAAGCGTCTTTCATTCACCTTGTTACAGCTGGTGGAATCACTAAAATGCACTCTAATCGTTTCGCCTTCAAGGTTTCACAGATGTGTGTCACCAAATGCACCAGCTCCCTGTATGCAAGACAACACATTCACAGGCGTCACACGTGGGAGTCACGTCAGGAGACAACGCTACAAGGGACAAACAACTGCACCACCACTCACTTTCTTTTGTTACCTCCCAGCTGGCTCCACATCTCCAAGGTGAAACCGTCAAAGCCCTCCGTCTGCAGGGCCAGAATGAGATTAGACTGGATGCAAGTGGAGTTCAAAGGTTAACCTCAACGCTACGCCACCTTTGCCACATCCACCAGCTCGCCTCCCAGCTCCTCGATCTCATCTTCACTCCCCAGCACGCTGGTGTAGTCCTGGTAAGACCAGCCGTCAAATAAGAGCCGGGGCACTGACGGCGGACAACATGAGGCATTACATGAAGAACTTCCATCGCAGGAGCTGACTGTCAGAAAACATCTACTCACCCATTTTGACCTTTTTGTTGGACTTGCGTACAGCTTTGACCCAGCCTGGGAAGACAGTTGTAATGAAATTATTAATAAAGGACAAGAAAGGCTTTTCCCATATGGCTGTCGGATGGTCCGATCCTCCACCTGGGTCATGGTCATGGAGCCCCGTAACATCAAAGTTTTCAGGTCCCCGTCGGCGAAGCTGAAGCCACACTGGAGACACGGACGTCAGCTTGGGGCCAAACAGCTTGGCAACATCATAGCCGTGCGAGTTCCACTGAGGACACAATATTTTCTAGTAAATATACCGGTCACTTCTTCAAAAGAAGCTTTTCTGAAACGGAATCAGGGCATGAGTGAGGAAAAAAACTACAGACAGAATGTAGGCAGTCTCTGCCGACTCCATTGACCTGGGACAGTTTAAGGGGTGATATGCCCCTGAACATCCAATCATTGATCTACGATATTGTGGTCAATGGAAATATGTCCATCACAACAGATGATGCTGTTCCATAGGCGTGTCATGGACAGGACACCAGTCATGAGGACGTACAGTGGGGTTCATGTCGGCATATCGGTCGACACTCACGGTTTCATCCGTACAGACTTACAGGTGTGACATATCCCAGCACTGGCCCCTGAAAGGTTTTCTTGATGTGAGCCCAGTGTCTCTTCTCCTCCTTCACAACGTCCTTCCAGAGAGGATCTGACACCACAAGTCCTCTGTCCAACACCGATGCTTCTGCTGGGGACGTCTTATCCGGGTGGTCCAGGAGAAGTTAAGCACATTTCATTATTCTCACAATGTCCCATAACATGTGGTGATGGTGGACAGAAAGCAGACAGACCCCCAACTGTATGCATCAGTGTTGGACTCACCTCAGCCTCTTTAGGAGACTTCTTGGCATCAGTTTTAGACAGAGTGGCACTGACCCACCAGCAGCAAGCAATAAAGTGCAGCAAGATAAACGTCGTTCTCATTTCCAAAGAGGCGGTAGAAGGCGACAGGTGAAGCAGGAGGAATGAGCTCAGGTCTGCGGGTTTTCCTCCACGTTCATGAACAGCATTTCCTGCTGCGCGTCGACTGACACCGACCGGAGAGCCCCACCGGCCCCCGTCCTCTACCGGAGCATACACCCGTTTCACCGACGGGCAGCTGCTTCAAGCCGCGAACAGCTTATTATTCACGGAATGACAACTTAGCTCAACGTGTCTGTGGAGCGCAACCCAAGCAGGTAACTTCCTCTCTGTGGGCATTTCAAAATAAAAGCCGGTTTGTACGCGCGACAAATACGTCAGCAGAAAGGAAGCAGCGCGTGCGCCGTTCCGGAAGTTCGAACATTTTCGTCGGCGGGTGGGTTATTGTACTCGATTTTACTGGGTCCAACTGGACTTGTCGTTTGGTTGAAGAGAAGCCCTGTTGTGAAGGACTGGTCCGACCGACCCGGATGAGAACTGGACTAGAACCTACACAGATCTCTCTGTGTCCCTCTCTCCTCTGTGTGTTTCCTGTTTTCACATGTCTACTGTTTTGATGAACAAAATGTCGTTTCACAGTTGATATCAATATCAAGTTTACAAAAAACATGATGAGCTTATGTTGAACGTACCAGCAACACCTCCCACACCTACATCGTTTGGTCTGGACTTTCAGACTTTTCCATTTGATCCAAACCAAATTTACTAGATGAGAAAGTTCTCCTGGAAAGAACCAAAATTTGGTCCAGCCAAAAGAGATGGTCTCAGTTCAGTTCATTTTTTTTTAGAAAATTAGGATTTTTTTTTTGATAGTACAGACTTTCCATCGTTTAACAGAACGTTCCAGGCGTCAACCTGCACACGAAGGTCACGTGGTTTGCTGGCGTTTATGCCGTGTGAAATCTTAAGGCATAATTGATCAATTGTAGACGGTGTAGCAAAAACATGTTTGTCTCTATGCATGACTGACTGAAGTCCACTTCCTCAATCTCATGGAATGAAGTCTGTGTTTCCTACATTTACTGTAATACTGCTAATACTGGAATGCAACACAACCTGCTGGTTGGCGTCTATAAAATGACAATACAGAGACCAATCTGAACATACAAGGTCCGTAAGTCAGTTATCAACAGATTTTATTGCAGTTGTTGACATCCTCCTCATCTTAAGACAACATTGCTAAACTTCATGTAAAGGCTGAAGTTGTTATTGCACCATACAATTTACATGTGACTAAAGTCATCAGTGAAGTAACAATACTTGTTGGAAACATGTAATGGTAATAAAAAAAGATTAACATTAGAAAAAAGGCAATCCCTTAACATGTACGGTCAAACTCAATCAAACAGGGAGACACTTCTCTAAAGTGTCTCTAGGAACAACAGCAGCGTCTGAAGATTCCTGAGCAAGAGTAAAAGTGAAAGAGGAAACAACAGCAACACTAACCTGAGCGGAAAAGTCTAAACCTCAGTCACACGAGGTTCGATTGTACAGTTACTGCTCGAGAGAGTTCACAGTAACAGGAAAAATGTTGGTGGCTCTGTGGTTGTGGAGTCTTGGCCAGAACCGGAATTCACTTTATTACCAAGTACAGAAATGGACTTTAATTAGTTCTTGTAATAAACATACTAATACAACAGCCTTAAATTAGTTTGTAAAACTGGTTAAATAGAAAATTAAACTAGATCATAGAAATGGTGAAATATGCGCAATACAATGGCTGGTCAAAGGAGGAAAAATACAAATCTATAGACCCCAGGGAGAAGCCATCTAATCTCAATAATAACGGGAAGTCTGCTCTTCATTGTTTTACATTTGCCTCCGTTACATCCACTGTTACGGTGAGAGGACAGATTGTCAGCGGGAAGGACTTCTTCTCTTCGTCAAACATCCCAGGGGACAGGTAGGGGAATATTCTCTCTGTAAATTTGTCTTTAAACACGTGTATTTGTGTGAAATCGGCAGCGTTGAAGAACACCACCTTCCCCTTGTCGTAGTCCAGCTCCACAGTAATCCTCTGCGGCTTCTGCTTCAGCAGCAGCTTCGTGCGCTGCGGGGTCTGAGCCCAGAATGTTTCTCCGTCGCACAGGCCGATGACCCAGAACCCTTCTGACGGGTTGAGGAACGCCGGACTCTTCCTTCTGATGGACTGACCGGCGACTCCTATGTACCAGTTTTTGCTCTGGCTGACATCGACGGTCCAGCTGTGTTTCCCAGACGTGAAGCCGGTTGCTCCCAGCACACACACGCTGTTGGTGCAGCGTTCTGGGTTGTCAGGAAGCTGCTTCATGCTGCTGTACTGCACCGAGGTCAGCTCCTCAGAGAACCTGAGGTTGGCCTGGGCCGTGTTTGGGTCCAGGGTGATGGGAACTGTGAAGACGTGAAGCACTGACGTGAGGCGTTACAGAGAAGGTTGAAGCTGTCGCTCGCTCTCCTGTTCACCTACCACATGTCACAAGGTTTGCCATCTTCCTCCAAATTCCAAATTTAAGTGATCCCAGATGCTTCGCAGAGTTTATCAGGATATCTCGGACACACTCTGGCTCGCTGATCTTGTGTTTGACTCTGAAACATGGTGGAATGATTAAGGTTCTGTCTGGTTGAGACGGCGCAGATGTGAGCAGACAGTTGTTGCTTGAACGTACCTTTCCTTTGTTTGACTGTAGTCCTTCATCGAAAGATGGAAAGAGAGAAAACAACCAAATCATAACCAAACGCTGGCTCAAAAACAGATGTGCTGTCAGTTGCAAATGTGTTCAAAGTCACTGAGCACTGAAGTCAGAGCACGAATCATTTGATAGGACGATGTGTCTGATGAATGTTCAGTTCAGACAGCGAACAAATAGAAACAAATCGTTGTGTACGACAGTAAATGTACCAGTAGAAAGTGTAAATCCTGCGCTTTGAGGGCCGTCTCAGCATCCCTGATGGTGGAGGAGAGAGTCTTGATCTGGTTCTCGATGCGTTGGAGCTTCTCACTCATCACCTGGATCTTAACCGCCTCTTCTTGTTTGAGCAGCTTCAGCCTGTTTTTTTCTTCTTCCCAAAGGAACCGATGTAACTTCGCAAACTCCTCCTCGATCGCTTTCTTGTTGTCGTCCGCCTGTGACTAAAACGATGCTGACAGTTATTCCAAGTGATGAACATTATGTGTGGGTGTGCTTTCTTCTCTGGGAGCCACTGAAAGTAATTCCAGGTTCTGATGTCTCACCTGTATGTAGCTCTTGGTTCCCTCCCACTGCTCCTTTGTTTTCTTCAGTATCTTGAGGTTTTTCTTGAAGGACTCAAGCTTGGAGGAAATTACAGTCTGAAATGTTCACATTGCAATAATCCATAAATAACTGAAAGCTAAAAAGAGTTGAAATCCACTTACAACCTGACAGTGAGTGAATGAATAAGTCATAATTGATATCATTTCATGTATGTGCTGTAATTATAAATCTGTTCATCTCTTATTTCGTCACGGGAAAATCAATTGCAAATCCTCTCTAAAAATTTCTAGAATTCCACTCATTTCACAAAGATGTGCTTCTCTGTATTGTACCTAAATTAAATATTTGTGAATGTTGGTTACAACAACTTGTCTCAAACATTTACAGTGTTCAGTACTTCAAATATTTGACAGTAAATGATGCATCTGTGAAATAAGAGCCGCTGACCGGTCATGACAATCACGGCACCTCATTTCTCCAGTTTCTTTTTCTATTTTTTTTTACCTTTTTCTCTCTGGCGGCCTCCTCTAATGTGCAGCATTCATGAACCTTGTGCTGTTTGGATGCTTGGCAGATCAGGCAGATGGGCCTGTCGTCGTTCAGACAAAACAAACTGAGCTTGTCCTCGTGTAGATCACAAAGTTCTCGCCCCGTCCGGGCCCTTTGCGCTTTGTATTCCTCTGCAGCGATCTTCAGTGGCAGATTGATGGGAGGCTTCATGGGGACAGACACGGTGCGACACACTGGACATTCTCGACATCCTTTCCATTCCCAGAACTTCTGCAGGCAAACCTTACAAATGTTATGTCCACATTTGAGGAGAACAGGAAGGCAGTAGATGCCTGTACACTGGGGACAGAGCAGGTCCTTCTCAGACAGGGAACTTGCTGCCATCAGGTTGAAGTGTTGCTGTAAACTGAGGCTGCTGCTCCTCAGGTGTTGTGATTGTAGGCGGTACAAGCGGGAAAGTTTCTTCGACGTCATCATATGCAGGTAAAACTAGAAAGACTGGCCAAGTCCACATGACATATTCGAAACGCTGAAGCAGCTCGTCTGTGACAAGTATGAACCTTAGAAGAGGAAAAAAAAGAGGATTAGTTCATCTTCGGCAGCACAAATCCGGACTTTATGGAGGATGTGAAACATTTCAAACCATTTTCGAAGTGTTAACAGTCTCAGCTGTCAGCTGATTGACTACAAATGTAGGTGACACAAACTCTCTGCCTGACGTTTATTTCTGATCAGATTCCAGCAGCCGTACGACATTCACCATGGATCAGTAGTCTGACACAACCGCACACACACGCACATATAATCATGGAACGTCTGATGCAGTCAGCTGATCTCGGCGGTGGGTGAAGGTGTATTTCATGTTTAATCCCACCCAGCTCGGAGCTGCAGAGACACCACGTTTCGCAGCATTCCTTCACCGTCTGTTGCCAGTGTGCCGGGTTCTCTCAGCTGAAATGAATGCAGCGCAGTAAATAACGTTAGAATGTTCTGGTTAACGCCACACTCAGCCTGCCTCAGAGATGTGTCCGTTTGTTTTACGACCGAACTTTACTAACAGCTGCAGCAACGTGTGGCTGACATTTGTGTGTCTGGGTTTTTTTTTTTTCCACTTGTTTTCTGTTTTACTTTATGATTGTCTCAACAAACCGTGCGAAGCTGCACTTTCACAAACATCTGACTGCCGAGGTTATGAAGAACCAGGGATACTGTTGCGTCACAGCCAACTGGCCTTTCATGCCTTTTTCCAGGGAGAAAAAATGCTCATGATTCAGTCAGACCTGCCTCTGCCTGGATTTCACGAGCGCAGACGAGGGAGAGGAGGGAATGCACTGATAACGTCTGGACATATTCATGCGAAGAATGACTTTAAGATTATTAAAAATGCTCCCGCGGGTTATTCTGTGGATTTGGGCTGAACGCGTGCTGCAAGGTAGGATGACGCTGAGCTGTGAACTGTGAATGTTGCATAATGATACTGCTTGTTGTGTAATATCACAGAAGAATATTGGATTATTTCAGTTTTGTTTGATACATATTTTGTCTGCACTGGCTCATTTCAATGACACAAGCATCTGTTTTATAATTACAGATGTTGCCGCAGGTGAAAATTCTCCCGGTTCTGCAGTTTTGGACGTAAACCTGATGTACGAGGTACTTTCATGTCTCCTCAGACTGCTCCCTGCTGACAAATCACACATTTTTATGACTTGCATAAAAAGGATTAAGTGCAAAAATGTCCCCCCCCCTGCAGTTTTTGCTGAGCGGGGTAGAAAGCGATCAGGACAACAACATCGTGCTGGTCGACAAGGAGATGGCATCAATGAGGCCCGGACGGGCTTTCCTCACTCAGATCAATGACAACGTTCCCAGAGGGGTGAGCGCCATGCTGCAAATGGCAAACACACTGAAGGCCCACAAGAGGCGTCCGCTGACTCAGGATCAGTTTCAGACTCTTGTACTCAGCATGGTCTACGCTGCCCACCAGGCCAGGAACCCGGAGGGACCAGAGGAACATGGGGCCTGGGGAGGAGCGCTCCTCCAGCTGGCTAACGTCACAGTCCAGGAGCTGCGTGGGAGTTACCTCTTCAGTTATACTTAACACACACACACACACACACACGCACACACACGGTTGCAAGAAATAAATCATTTTGTTCAAACAAGCTTGAAATGTGTATCAGTCTGTGGAGACAGATTTAAAGGAACACACAAATTCATGAAACATGAACATTTTATTTTATTTCAGTAGAAAACAACATAGAAACAAGTGGCAGTCGGTTCAACAAACAATTTCCCTGAAGTCAGAGAGAAACAATTGCATCATTTCTTTCTCTTCCGTTCCGAACTTGTAGTCTTGGTCTTTGGTTCTTCAAGAGAAGCAAGTTTCTTCTTAAGCTTTGCATCAGGTTGTCTCCTGTCTCTGCTGGGCCGCGGCTGATTCCTCCTCTGGCTCCTTAAACTGTCCGAAGAGGTGGAGGTGTCCTCTTGGACTTTGTGCCGATCACCAATCAACGACTCGTTTCTGTCCCAAACTAACACGGTCACGCCTACGAGTCGACGCAAAGACAAAGTTACACACCTTCTGACGAACCGTTGCAGTGCCACAGTGGATGAACTCAATGAACTCACCCATTCCACATCCGATCACATCTCCCTGTGGATTGAATTTGTTGATCTGTAACACACAGATTTTCAGGTGATTTTACGATCGTTTGAGTTTCCCTACAGCTTCCCTACGCCGGCTCAGCATCACGACGGCGGGTGGACAGTGTGATGTGTGCACATTCAGAATCACATTCTGGTTTTCTTGCCAGGTATCTGATACATACCAAGAATTTGTCTTGGTGTGGAATAAGAATACAGACAGAGTAAAAATCACAGATTTAAAACACTGGACACACAGCGATAAATATAGTTAAGTGGAATGCAAACACATCACTCAAAATAATTAACAATGGTTGTGTAGCTTAAAAATACGGTCATACCATCTTGTTTACACTGCCCCTAGTGGTCAAATGAGTTAATGCATGCTTCTCTTCACTCACAGATTTGATCCCTGCAGCAGTTGGGTCTTGTAGCTGACACACCAGCTCCGATGTGTTGGAATCAAAGATGTCAATGGTCCTCTGATCACCTGGACAAACCCTGTCGTCAGGGTAACGGCCTGCCACGATGAGGTCGTACACAGGGTGCCATGTGGCCTGCAGGGAGACGACCAAACACCACTTTCAGGTTGACGCCTTTTTTTTTCACCTCATGAACACATCTAGTCTTGTGTCAAACACACACAAACAGACAACGTTGAAGCGGGTGAATGGGAGTCATCAGGACCTATTACACAGTCAATCAACATGGCTGAGTCCACACTGGTCAGAGGTTTCACATTTGACCTGCTGGGGGGTTCACAGGCTCTCATGATGAAGCCACAAACCTTGATGGGCGTAAGATGCTGAAACTGTCTGTGCGGATGCCGGATGATGTGCTGGGGCTTCGACCAATCAGAGGAGGAATAGACGCGGATCTGGTCGTACTGATCCGTCGTGAGAAGCTTGGAGCAGTCCAACGGGTTGAAATAGGCTGCGGGAGGAAAAGATGATCACTGGCCATGTGGTCAACTCATCATTTTAATCTTCATGAAATCCATAAGAATACAGTGAATAAAATGATAAGTCAAATCATTTTTTTGTCCGCATGCACAGAAAGTAGAAGAAGCAGCGTTTAACTTACCGGAGTTGACAGCTTTCTCGTGAGGCATGTTGTGGAGGAAGCTGTTCTTGTCTTTAACGCTCCTCAGGTCCCAAAGCTTCACCGTGTGGTCCACTGAGGCTGTCACCAACAACCAATCACAGCGCGAGTTGAACTCCGCGTGGGTCACTTTGGCTTTGTGCAACTTGTCAGTAAAAATCTGCAAATGTCAGAAGTCACGAGTTGTCTCCTCTGCAGGTGCTGGAGAACCAGGCGGCTCAGATGAAAAGAGCACCCACCTTCTTCCCATCCAGACCCAGAAGTGACAGCTGCCCCGTGTTGTCTCCCGTCACCAGCATCTGTCGGCTTATCGACACGTCGACGCAGCAGTACCAGTAACTGGGAGGAACAAAAGTATATTTACCACCAATGAAGCTGAGGAGGTCACCTGACAACATACAGGTTGAAACTGACGACATCTACACAGATAAAACGCACACATGAGAAAACACTTGTCGTCGAAAACAAGTATCATCATCTGTCATCAGTCTTCCGGTCCCTTCTCCTCACCAAACATTGTGATGCTCATGGCCGCAATCTTGTGTTTGGGATAGAAGCGTGGGTGTGCGTCCCTCAAAGCTCTGCATGGTCAGCGTGCCCTCGCCGGAGGCCACATACACTCTGGAAAGGTCCGTGGGGCAAAACTTCATCCCGCCGATGAAGTCACCTGCGCCGTTCTGTGCACAGAAACACAAATGGGTCCTTTTGATGGGAAGTTACTGGTGAATAGTCAGCAAAATTCAGGGACGTTTACAAAACTGAATTTTTTAAACTGAAATTTAGTTTGAGGCCACGCCCCCTACCTGCACTGCACGTTGTCCACACTGCTGATTTCTAGAACCCTGGATTGTTGAAGCCACAGGTTTCAGCCCGTGGACTATGGAGTTATAGTTGATTTGATATGTGCAGTATTAATGTTTAACTTGCAAATATCTTATGAACACGTCTTCATACAGTAGATAGCTAGTTCGATGCTAAACGTAAGCTATCGCTAGCAGCATTTCATGTACCGTTCATTGAAAATTTCCAAAATTCATGAGCTTTAATTCCCACGGAAACTTCCTGGGCACTTATGGGAAAATGTTCTGCCCCTTTGCAACCCTACTGATGAATGAATGAATGGATGAATGAATGAATGAATGATGACATTACAATAGCCATCTGATAATAATAAGTCTGATGATTGAGGGATCTGACACCAAACATGATCCATGGACAAGGCTATTGCCCCCCAACCCCATAGATGACATGTACAGCTCGTGGGGAGGGGGGGTTAACTGGCTAAACTTCACGTCTCCAGCCGAGAACAGCGCGTTGTCAAGTGACGCTTTTACCATCTGCAGACTCAGCGAAGACACATGGAGGAACTCACCCCTTTGATAAACGTCTGCTTTGCGGGCACCTCAAAGTCCCACAGGTATACGTCCCCCCCCTTAGAGCCCACCGCCAGAGTGGTGGGGTGAGTCGGGTGCCACTCCAGGCAGGTGATTCTGCGGTCAAAGGGGCTGCTGGCTCCGTGGAAATGATATGATGACAGGGAGCGGACAAAAGGCTCCTGCAGACACTGAACACACAGCAGAGTGAAATCAGTCCAATCTACCAAGACAATGAATCCTTGAGTGGTAAATGGAATCCACTCAGCTTTTCTCCACCTTCATGGTGCCCAAAGTGGTTTTCGATGGCCTCACATTCACCCATTCATATACACATTCATACACTCATACACTAACGGGCAGCTGTTGCTGTGAAAGGCGCCGCAAGTCCCACTGGGAACACTTCGACATGTGGACAGTCAGAGCCGGGCTTCGATCCGTTTAATTTTCTCAAATGCGTTTTTGCTTCTTTGGTTGATAACAAAACTTTTGATGGATCGTTTCATGTCATGTTTCAATTGACGCAGAGTGGCATTTTTTTGACAGTTTTCTGCGGACGACTGATACATTTAAGAGATTACACATCAGCTTGGTCGATGATGTAAATAATCCACTTCTTCCACTTCCAATTCTCGAGCCTCTACTATCCAGACTGCACCAGCCAACAGGTGACTGTCAGATAATCATCACAAATGGATTAACACCTCTGTTTGAACATCTTTCCAGCAGACCAATGGCCTCAGATGCTTCCATGCCAATGTCCGTGTGGTCTGACCTGTCTCATCTGAGAGTGCAGACTTTGTCCCAGAGTGCTCTGGTAGATGTAGTGCAGGATGCTGCCATGTCTCCTCTGGATCCCTGCAGACTTCAGACGAGTCTCTGCACCAGGAGCACAGAGACACACTCACAGACGTTCACGTTCAGAGTCAGAGAGGACATTCCACGGACAGAAACACACCTGAAGGTCCTGCTGCTTCTTTCTTGTCTCGTAGTTTCTTGGACAGAGTTGCACCAGAGTTCACCGCAGCTCGTTTCTTCCCTTTCGACTCGGCGGCTCCGGACCTGGTGGTTCTGCCTCTCATATTTCCCACTAATACACCAACAGTTCACTGACTGGACACTTTATCGATGAGCTGCTCGCCTGTAGTTTCCATCAAGTGAAGGCAGGAAACTCCAGTGTTTGAATAACATCACATCACACGTGATTGTCAATAGCTGCAAATGTTGTTTTGTAACGTGTGCTACAGCTGGTGGACCATAGGGGGCAGTGCCGAGCCATAACATGTTTTTTATAGATGAAACCTTTATTGAAACTAACAGCTGTCAATTTCCAACTGAATCTGATGTGAGGCAGGTTAAAAATCATAAGTTTAGAGCAAATTGCTTCATATTTATGTTTATTCATGAAAGTCTATTTCAACGTAGAATCATGTGAAGGATTGGCAGGAGAGGTCACAATCACTTTTTAATGCAGTAAAACCCTTTTTTCTATCACACCCCAGTCCATAATTTATTATCACATGAAAAAGCAATGAAGAAACCTTTTAGTACATTGGGACAAAAAAGTGTCACAGCAAATTCACAGGATGTGAACTAGTGAAACAACTGAGGTGTAACAGTTTCAGACAATTCACATCTACTGTTACATGATGTTTTTTGTTAAATTTGGAATTAGTTTGGAATTAAATCCCACTTGTTGTCCGTTCTACTTTATGATTGTCTCAACAATCATAAAGCTGCACTTTCACAAACATCTGACTGCTGAGGATATGAAGACACAGGGATATTGTTGCGCCGCAGCCAACTGGCCTTTCATGCCTTTTCCAGGGAGGAAAATACCTCTGCCTGGATGAGGGCACACACGAGGGAGAGGAGGGAATGCAGTGATAACATTTGGATGTAATCATTATGGAAGCAGCTTCAGTGACAGATTGTTGTTGATGTCCTGCTCCACTGACAGACTGAGGAGATCGTTCTTGGGGGAAATGATAACAGAAGCTGACACTGGACCTTGTTGTTGGAAGTTGGACCAATTGCACTGACTTACTTTACTTTACTTTTAGCAACCATATTTGATTGTGTTTTTGCTTTCTGGGTCCTGAATTTTCCCTGCGTCCCGTTTCTTATTCTTGTCATGCTGCTGGAAATGTGATTTTCTCTTGAAGATGAAAAATATCCATCCATCCATAAAAACTATTTGCCCATCATTGGTGGACACGAGGTGGCGGTGCTGAGCCATAACATGGCTGACACCAGAAAAACTTCATTAATATAAATAGAATATAGTTCGTTGGACCAGAAGGGTCGACGAAATGCAAAAATTGACAATTGTACCATAATTAAAAGGTATCATTGAATCTGATGTGAAAGCACGTGCAAATTATGAGGCTGTAATAAAGTACTTCATATGTGTTTATTCATTAAAGTTTATCTCAGGCAGGATCATACAAAAGATTGGCTGGACTACATGAGAGGTAACTATCACTGTTTTTGATCACATCCAAGTCCATAACTTAGTTTTGATCAAACACCGACAACATTTGGATGTGAAATAGTGAAATAAACATTCTCTCATGTTTTGTAAGGTCATGCTAACATTTGTGATAATGTTGCGGGCACTATTGCAGTTGCTACTTATTTTAATTTGCAAGTTGTTTGCATGAGATACAACCGTTTCGGAAAATTCACACCAATAACCGTCACTGGTAAACCTGGTCAAATCGAGGCGTCGTCTAGTCTCTCCATTCGTTCACGGAATCAGTCTCCTTAAAAACGGCTCCGCAGTGAAGCCGGAAACACGTGATCCGGCTCTGAGATGTGATTGGCTGCGACCGGCTCGTTTTGAAAACGTCCTCTGATTTGAACAGGAGGGAAAGTTCAAAGCTGCAGCAACGGGAACTGTTCAACCTCTACAGGCATAAGTTACAATGAACAGACAGCCGTAAGTGTTTTTTACTCATTTGTTTGTCGGTGTGAAGAATAGCGCTCTTACAGTACAATGCTGCTTGTAAACGGTGTGTTACTACAGTTCCCCCAAAAGTGTTGCCGAACTTGTTTGTTCGCTGAACGTTAGCCGGAGGCTAACACATTAGCTGACGTCTAGCCGGTGGCGTTACTATCACAGCTACCCTAAGTTATAAAATGTGACTTCTGTCATTTCAGGAAGGGTAAAACCCCTCGTAGGCCTCTGAAGAAGCCTTCCAGCAATCAGAAAGACCCGGTTGGGGTGAGAGTTGAACATTTATTGAACATTGGCAAATAAAACACAACACTGTTTGCTTTGTTTCATGTCGCTATCATCGGGACTATAGTGCGAATATGTACTTTTTACACAACAGGGATTCTGTCAAACGGTTTCGTTGGGCACACTGTCTTGTTTTAGCTCATTTACCAGCATTTCCCTTCTTTGTCTCAGGTTTATTGCCGTGTTCGGCCTCTGGGTGGAGAAAACGAGGAATGCTGCATTGAGGTGATCAGCAGCTCTACCATCCAGCTGCATGCACCGGAAGGCTTCAAAACGAACCGTAATGGAGAGTATAAAGAGGTAACCCTCAACCAATACTCTGGATGGTTTCTGGTTACTTGACCTGTTTAGCAGACATGCAGCAGAGAGTTTATCACTTACATTGTGGTTTAATTCTTTTACATTTCCATCCATCACTGCTGGTAGAAAGGTTTGTTCACGTCTTTGCCAGATGATGGAGCCTGTATATAATGCAGATGTTTGATGTCCAGAAAGATACAGAACAGCTGTAATGTCACACATAGTCAATTTTTTTAAAAGATACAACTTTGAGGATGGATGGAAGCAAAAGTGTACTGTGTAATAATAAGCAATAAATGAAATGTTCCAACTTATCTCTTTGGCTTTTTAGATGCAGTATTCTTTCAAAAAAGTCTTTGGAGTATCAGTATCTCAGATCGAGCTTTTTGAGAATGTTGCCAAACCTCTGGTCGACGACCTCATCCATGGGAAAAACGGTGCGTTCTGGTAAAACTTGCTGGTGTCCTGATTGGCAGTCTCATGAACTGCAGCTCTCTGCTGTGGGCTTTTTACAAGGCTTTTATTCTGTTTGTTGTAGGCCTGCTCTTTACATATGGAGTCACAGGAAGTGGGAAGACATTCACCATGACTGGCTCTCCAGGCCAGGGAGGACTTCTACCTCGCTCCCTTGACATGATATTCAACAGCATAGGTCCTTTCCAGGCCAAACGATATGTAAGGACGGGGTTTAAAGATGGTTGTTGTCTTATCAGCTGTGAAACTTGGTAAACACTTTGTTTGGCTTTTCCTTTTTGCTCAGGTTTTCAAGGCGGATGACAAAAACGGCATTGAAGTCCAGAATGATGTGGATGCCCTGTTGGAGCGCCAAAGGCGTGAAAACACATCTGTTCCTAAATCTGTGTTGTCCAGGTAAGTCAGGGTCATGTACGACAGGAGGCATCTGCTCCACTGTAGCTGTAGAAGTTTAACCTAACTCTGTGCTTCTATTCAGACAGAAGGTTGATCCTGAAATTGCTGACATGATCAGGCTGGAGGAGGCCTATAAAGCAGATGATGTGGATGAGGACAGCAGCTTTAGCATCTTTGTCTCCTACATTGAAATCTACAACAACTACATCTATGACCTCCTTGAGGAAACTCAGGAAGATGCAATCAAGCCAAAGTGAGTTCAGGGAGTGATGGGAGAAATGTTTTTTTTTTCTCCAAATGCTGATTTGTGTTAAGTCCTGACTAATTTTGAATATTCATGTAAGTCAAATACACAAACGTAGCTCATTATTTTTGTGCTTGATTTCGAGTGTGTGTCATGTATGACAAAATAGCTGGAAGACAATTCTTGTATTTTCTTCTTACTAGGTGGAATGGTGGAGGCACGCCTGTGCGCCAGAACACTGAGTTCATGTATGTGACCAGTGGACGCTCTCACATCGACATCAGACCAATAGCCCGATATAGTTGCCCTCCCTGTAGCATGCAAATGCAGATTGTGCATGAAAGCTTGGCATTGCTGGAGACATTCAAACATTTTAAAGTTTTTTGTTTTTTTTTAAACAAAGCGGCTTGTATCACTGAACATCACATGTGTTAATTTGCCTAAAACAGCAGTAATGGAAGAATACACCATTTTTTAAAATTCCAAAACATTTCTCCAGTGATGGTGAGTTATGCAAAAATGTAGTTGGACTTCCCAGCCCCCAGCTGCTTGTAGCCTTTGTTATGTCAGAGCTGCTGAATGTCTTTTGGGCCCGTCCACACGGATACGATCTGGAATGAAAACACATGTTTTGCATGGCAGGGGGTGAAAAAGCATTCTTTTGAAACCGGGTCTCAGGGTGGAGGAATCCCAATACGCAGCCCCCCCCTGTTTTGTGTCTGGACGGTGAATCCAACTAACATTCCGTATCGCCCCACCCTCCAATCTCCAGCCCGAAGTCTCTTAACAGCAACACTACAATGTTGTGTTCGTACATCAGAACATACTGATCCTGTTCCCTTTAAAGCCGTGAGAGTTTTTATTTCTGTGTTTGTCTGTGGAGCTCCGTGTTGAATCTCGCTGCTGTGTTTTGTTTCTGCTTCTCAATCATTTATTTTCAAACAGAAGCCACAGAAAGTGAGCGGATGTCCGGTCAGAAATCCCATCGGTCGGTTGAGTATGCTAGGTTAACACAGAAGTGAGTCAAAGAGAGCAGATCTTGTTACAGCAGTAACTTCGAGATCTGTATAATTTTCCGCTCACTTCATTCATCAAAAATCACATTTGGCGGTTGTATATGCTTGGCGGCAAGGACGTGCCGACCGAGTACCATCTCCTCTACTCCGTTCGTTTCAGTGCCACCTATTGGCTGGTAGTATTAACTACAGCCTGTCAATTGTAAATATTCCTGATACTGAGCCAGGGAAGACAGATCATTTTCGGACGTGTGGACATGGCCTTAGCCTGCTACAAGTTGCTTCATGTTTTAACCACGTCTGTCTTTGACTTGAATTGAGCAAGTGCCCCCCGCCTCTGTTGCATGACAAAGATAATCTTGTGTCTTCAGTGTATAACCCTTTCCCCCCCCCCTCTCCATGTAGACCGCCTCAATCTAAAATTCTCAGAGAAGATCAAAATCACAACATGTACGTTGCCGGTTGCATGGAGGTTGAGGTGAAGTCTGCTGAGGAGGCGTTTCAAGTATTTTGGAGAGGTGAGTTGCAGGAAGATGAGCACGTGCCACCAGTGAGGGTGGGGCACTGCGCTGATGATCGTAGATGTGACTGACTTGGTATTGTTGTCCCCTGGGTCGACTCTGGCCAGGATATGACCTCAGTTAATCTTCTCTCTGAGCAGCTCATAGGAAACTTAAATTATGGGTTCAAAAACATTTCAAGATGTCATGTGTTTTGTTTTTGTTTTTTCAAACTGCTTAAAATTTCTGTGATTGTCACTCAAGGCCAGAAGAAGAGGAAGGTTGCCAACACTCGTCTGAACAGAGAGTCCAGTCGCTCCCACAGTGTTTTCATTATTAAACTGGCCCAAGCTCCCCTGGATGCAGACGGCGACAACATTCTACAGGTCCGAGAATCCTAGAATGATCCCCATTTTGATGACATTTAACACGTATTTACTCTGACTTTTGACTTTGGATGATAAGAACCAGGTGAGTGTCAGTCAGCTGTGTCTGGTGGACTTGGCAGGAAGTGAGCGCACCGGTAGGACGGGGGCAGAAGGCACTCGTATACGTGAAGCAGGTTTGTGATCGGTCATGTCAACTTTGTTTCACCCACGGTTGTGTTTCATGTGAGATTAATCACCGTGCTTCCTTGCAGGTAACATTAACCAGTCTCTGCTGAATCTGCGCACGTGCATTGAGATTCTACGAGAGAACCAAATGTGTGGCACCAACAGGGTACGTGGGACCCGACTGAAACTGAAAGCTGTCGTTTGGTTGAAGGAGCCATGTTGGTAATGTGATGTGTTCTCTTCCAGATGGTCCCTTACAGAGACTCTAAAGTTACCCATTTGTTCAAAAACTACTTTGACGGAGAAGGTAAAGTCAAGATGGTTGTTTGCGTCAACCCGAAGGCTGACGACTACGATGAAACCCTGGTTAGTTCTTGGAAACGGGTTTCATTTCAATGGGGTTATTATGAAAGCTCCCTTGTTTTTTGACTTTGATGGTCTTCGTCATCCAGCTGGTGATGCGGTTTGCAGAGATGACTCAGGAGGTAGAAGTGGCTCGGCCAGTGGACCGACCCATCTGTGGCTTCACACCGGGCCGGCGCCACAGAAACCAGGCCTTAAGAGACGAACTGTCGCGCAAGTTGGAGGAGCGTGGCGGCCCAATAGAGAAGGGTAGGTGCATGTGGAGAATGCTGAATGTGAGTAAGATGATTTATTTCTAGTAACCCACTGAGCATAGCTGACTATTTTAATTTTGGCTTTTCTCAGAGTAGGTTACACATTTTAACAGGTTCATATTGAATCTGTCCTATGTGGAGTGACTCGAATGGCTGGACAGACATTTTTGAGTCTAACATGTTTAGATACATAATGTTTGAGTTGTATTGTGATGTTTTCTTTCTATAATTGTATTTATGTGGGTGCATTATGTTCTCTAGATGTGTCCTCTGTCGTAAACCACCTGGTGCACAGCCTCCCACCCCTGCCCTCCTCGGAGATCACCGACGCCCACGATGACATCACCCTGCCCAGGCTAATAGAAGCTCTGCAGAACAGACAGAGGATCAGACAGATGATGATCGACGAATACAACAACGCAGGTGCGTCCCCAACGCTCAACGTTTAACTGGATTTTACCGCCTACTCCTGTATTTTTTTTTCTTTTCTTTTCTTAGCCAATATGATGAAGCCTCTGCTGCAAGAACTCGACAGCAACTTGAAATCCAAAGACAACTTAATTCATGAGCAAAATGGAAAAATGCTGGAGATGGATAAAATAATCCAAATCAACAAGGCAGAAATTGATCGCCTGGAGAAGAAGAACAGGATGCACGAGCACAAGGTGAGCACCTGATCGTCTGCTGCTCTGGTTCAAACGCTGCTCGGTTTGTTCATCGTCTCCTTGTTTTGCCCCAGATCGACATCCTTCAGAAAACCACTAAGATCTACGAGGGCGACAAGCGTTCACTTCAGCATGAGCTGGAAAGCAGAGAGCACAGGCTGCAGAAAGAGCTGACAGACAAAAGACGCATGGAGCAGCGCATGCACGGCGTCGTCACAGACACGCAGCAGAAGTGGGAGAAAGAATGCGTGAGTTTCTCCGTTACTAAACTCCAGTACGTCTGCTGACGTTATTCTGTCTCCAGAACCCTCCGGTTACTAACGTCAACCTGTCGCCGTGCAGGAGAGACGTGTCAACGCAATGCAGCTGGAGATGCAAAACAAGCTGTGGGTCAAAGACGAGAAGCTGAAGCAGCTGAAGGCCATCGTAACGGAGAGCAAGACGCCAGGTCGTCCTGAGCCTCCACCACGGCAGACGCAGCCTCGGCAGCCCCCCAAGGAGGAACGGCTTCCTGCCAAGAGATCCGCCTCGCCCTCACCTCTTCCCGTACGTCGCAGAAAAACGCACTTGTAGTGGAATTCCCTATTTTTGTCCTTTGATCCGATCACTGCGAACATCTCCTGTGCTGCTGTTCCACTACTACTAATGTTGGAAGCCAATTGGCATGTGACTGGCCCCAAGCTCATAGCAGTGGACACACGACCTCGGTCACCTGTCCAGATGGGTGTAGTTCAGTCAGAGCGTCCCCCTGCAGTGTTACAGTCCAAGCGGTCAGTTACATACAGTCACAGTTAGTGACACCTCTGGCAGCTCATACTCCTTCTCAGGTGTCACCTGGTCATCTCACGCTCCTCTCAGATGGTGTCCACTGCCCCGTCCCTTCTCTTCACCACTAACTCTGACGGTCTAGCCCTTCTGCTTTGCTCCCCAGTGCTTTGATACTCCTAAAGCTAGAGTTGAGCTCTAGGCTGAGCTCTACCCACGGACCCCCTGCCCTACCTCCAGGTCGCCGGCTCGCAGCATCTCTGCATGGGAGGACCTGCCACAGCGCCCAATGTAGTGCTCCCGCAAGATCCTCCCCCCCAGCAGACCGCCGTGCCAGGAGAGCTGTATGCCAGCGAGAACGAGGCTGTCGCTCACCAGCGTTTAATGTAGTACAGACTGAGAGAAATGACAGGGTCCGTGATAGTCACGAGGCTGTGGGGGGCAAATCTCAGTCTGCTCAGGCCTCAGTCTTTGGTCTGCTTTTCCTCCACTAACCAAGCAGAGTAGTTTAATGGCCATGCTGCATCTCTCCTTGCCTCCCTTCGTCTCTGGGCTTTGTCCCCTCTAATCACATCTCCCTCTGTCGGTCTGAGCAGACGTCAACACCAGTTCGGCCTCTGCACCGGCGCTCCCGCTCTGCTGGTGGAGAGAAGTGGGTGGACCACAAACCCTCCTCCAGCCTGGACCTGGGTACGGTTTTACAGCCCATCATCCCCAATGCCATCCAAGTGTCTGCCCCCAGCGAGAAGGCCCTGTCCAAGTGTGACAGATATGTGTTGACGCACCAGGAAGTTGCCTCCGACGGGGAGATCCAAACCAAGCTTATCAAGGTCAGTTCTGAGACTTACTGAGTATTCTCTGCTTTGGAACACTAACTGCTGTTTAGAGCAAAGGGAAGAGAATTCAAGTGATTTTCAGCCCCGATAGGCTCACTCTCTTATGGGGATGCCGTGAATATCTTTATTGATTAATCACGAAAGTCACCATGATCGCATTGTAAGAATTTTTATAATGGGGGTTATCGCAACACTTGTGGTGATGTGATTTATGTTGGAAGCAGAAGTATTTGAACCAGCAACGTAGCAGAACACTACCTTCATGTCACCTAATGAACATTTGAACAGTTATATAGATAGATAGAGGTGTGTGTGTGTGTGTATATATTATTATTTCACAGAGCCTGAGCAATATTTTACATATTTTTTTCGGAAGTTTGAAAAAAAAAAATCTTGTTTCCCTCCGTACTATAAATAATGGGATATTCTCATCTATTTCCTTGACAATAATAAGCTGTGACATCCCTACTCGCTTATCACGTGTCTTTCAAATTTGTTAGTCATTTTAATGCATTCCAGGGCTCAGACCTTCTGTAGATTGACAGTGGAAACTGGAAGGTGTTCGACTTTACAGGGTTACAGACTGACAGTGCAGTTCACTTGACGTTCCTGAAATGAACATTCATGTTGCTCTGTTGTTGAGGTAAACCTTGTAGGACCAGTAAAGACCATAGCAACCAGTCCACGTGATTGGTTTTGGTGATCAAGTCTGGCTAACTGGGGTATTTACAATAGTAAATGTGTAATTTGATTTGTGTGCGTCCTTGTTGGCCTTTGTTGGCAAAACTATGAATCAGAAATCAATACTGAACACGTGTTCTCCATTTCCAGGGAGATGTGATTAAAACTCGCGGAGGGGGGCAGGCTGTCCAGTTCACTGACATCGAGACACTGAAACAGGAGCTCACCACCGTCCCAGGGTACCGGCTCATTTCCAGTTATTAGACGCCAAGAGTCCAGATGTTCCACTGCCGCTTTTAACATTTGTGCATTTCATTTGTCACTGAAGCCGCAAGAGAAAATCCTCCGAAGGTGATAATGGGAGTGGAACAGATGGTGCCTGGACCGACGTGGAGACGAGGGTAAGAAGATACTGATTAGTACACGTCTCTGTGAAAACATTTGACTTATTGACGTTGTATGAACTTTTCATGCTCTAAGAATCGGTTTTCCTGTGTTATTCCAACGTAAACCATCCTTATACATATTCTACCTTTTATGTGTGTAAATCGTTCACTGAGAAACTTGAATTACAACAGAAACAAGTAGAATTGAGTTGAAGAACATTGGAACATTGTCAGCGATGAAGAAGAGGCGCAAAGTTCAACCCTGATGTTTCATTTCAAAGTGTCAGTCAACCTCAACTCAGAAGTGAAACCGAGTGCCGACGACGGTTAAATCAAACATGAGACTAGCATCTTCCAGCTGTTGTGGCCGTCAGCTTTAAGTCAGACCCACCGACGCACATTAAACTCGTCTGTGCTTCCCAGTGTTCTGTGGCCGTGGAGATGAAGGCTGGATCAAACATGGGTCCTGGTTTTGAGCATCATGGCATCACCAAGTAAGCTGCTGCCTGTTCCATTACGCCCGAGAAGGTTGTGAAACACCCAGCTGCTGGACTGAACTTGTTCCTGTTGTGTTGCAGGCGCAGAAAACCCTAGAAGCAGCTGGCAGCTGCACCAGCGCACACTCCCCTCTGTCCTCACCTGGCTGTTGTGCAATAGTCTGAACTTTTTTATATCTCGCTCTAGTGATACTATTTAATAGTTTTTCATGCTTTTATATATGCAAACGTCTACGTGCACAAGTCACCAAAGCTGATGTGTAAAATATTTTATGTTGTGTTTGAGCCTGCAGCAGACGACGTGAAGTTGGATCTACAATGGCATTCAGTTACTGCGACTGGGAGATAATGTTTGTGTGTGTTTGCGTGTAGTTACATTTCTTACTCGGCACATTAGGAGTTACAGATTGTCAGATAAGCTGCAGCAGTGTGGTCTTGTCTATATACTGCCTTTTTGTGGAAAAGCACTGAGCTGGTCTTCACTTTCTTCCTTTCTATAAAACAACCAACCTGATTCCTTTGCCACAGAAACTGAGCTTTCCTGCCCTCATTGTACATTCAGGAATAAAATTCCTTGGAAGTACCAGTTTGTGCCGCTATCGTTTTTGAACAGCAGGTGGCAGCACAGGATCATGTCTGGGTAAGGCTCAGTAGAAGCACAGGCAAAAACAGCTACACTGCACATGTAGACATGTTGATCATCTGTCAGTTGACTGGACAGCTCATCCTCCAGTGTCGGGGCGGAGGCTGTAACCCCTTCCAGTGGGTCGGAGACAAACAGAGTTTAAGAAGATTTTAATGTCTTGATGCAAGCACGCGTGTGGAAGAAATTGCTTCACGCCAACCCAAACAACTGGTGACAAATAGCAGCGCTGTTGATTGGCTGGTAAGAGACGAGCAATCTTTCAAAATAATCACTGAAAAGATTTGATGTCAAGTTGGTTTTCCTGTATGAAGAGTACAGCAGTATCCTCCATCATAAACAGTGTGCTCTCAATTACTTTGCTGAAATTGCTTTCCTGCATGCTCATGCTTGATTACATATTCATTATGTTAAACAAGACACCTTGTATATAAATCCATATTAAATTAGTCTGCTTGGCTGCTTTCATTCCAAATCAGCTGGGGCTCAAACATTTAAAACCAGGATTTGCCCATCGCCTGAATATTTGGAGAACACGTCATTTCACCCACACACTTGAATATGAATACTGATTGATTGTAAACACACTATTACTCATGCAAACCAACATTAATCCTCAAGTAAATGAACAAAGTTGAATTTTGTCATTACCTCTACATGTTTTGTTGTATGTATTTTTGTGTCACCTACTACTGTGTGAAGGTGAACTTAGTTCTACGTCCTGGTTTGGTCATTTTACTACTGAGACCTTTGTCTGCTAACAAGGACCCAATAGATTAGATAAGAACTTTATTGATCCTTTATGAAAGGACCAAACGTTACAAAAAAAACCCTTTATCCAACAATAATTCTCTTTGCTGCATTTGTAATCAAACTCTAGGATGAATTCTATGTTTTTTTGTGATAGCATTCATGTTTGGAGAGCACATCTCAAACTGCATTACAAAATGAAAACATGGAGGATTTGTTGCCCAATGTCATGGCACCACCCTAAAGGCTTCTATTTTGTAAGACTATCATGCGTTGGAGGTTATGTAACATTATCTCAAAACTGAAGTGGTGTGATGAGCGAGAGAAGTAGCACGAACCAACGTGTCATCACCAGTACGACTGCGCCGAGTCCTCCCAGGTTTGTGCGTTTGACGGTTGAAATCTCATTTGCTCCCCGTCTGTCTGGGCTTGGATTGGAAAGCACTGGAGAGTGACTAACATGGAGCCTCTTGGAGAAGGTCAAGAGCCCAGAGCAACCAGTGGCCATTAAACTCACTCCGATGAGATATTGAGTGCTTCGCTTTTTGACGAGGCTGCTTGATGTGCTGCGCCGCACTATCATCCTGGCTGCAAACCCTCCACACCTAGGGGCATCGTGAAGATGTTATGAATTTCTTTGATGTCCTGATCAACGTCACCGGTTTCACAGAGAAAGTACGGCAGTAAACACAAAGGCGGCGCCGTTTATCCAGCTCCATTGTGGGAACACAACAGTCTGCGTTTCCAAGCTTATCAATGTTATTACACTTTCTGGAGGGAATTCAAATGTTCTCCTTGAACACACACAGTCAATTAATCCTTTACACCATTTAAAAAGCAACAGCAATTGCAATGTTTTATTGACTCTGCTTGAGTTGCTTTGATAAAGAGCTTCTAAACTGCCTTTTGGCGCGGGCTGAATGAAACACCAACTCAGATGTTGATGAGAGGGAACACAGAGAATTCAGGGAGTTCAGAATTCAACGCACTGCGTTCAGGGCGCTGCATTGTATGCGCTGGTCCCATATCACACATCTGGAGACAGCGAACATGATCCGACGGCACGTCGATCATCTCTGAGATGACTCAGCAAACGGCCTAGTTCACATATAGAGCACGTTTATTGAGGTTGTGTGTGTTTCCTTTAGTTAATTATTAGTCTGATTTTGTAAAACAACAACAGGCAGTTAGCTGCTGAATGCTGCACTACTTTGACTAGCGTGTGTGCTGGACAGGAGAGATACTGTTGAGTTTTGAGGCGCTGTAAAATCAAAACAAGCTGAAAACACTCCTGGCATAATTGATATGACGTATATCCTTATTATTATTATTATTATTATTATTATTATTATTATTATTATTATTATTATTAACATTATTATTAACATTAATATTATTAACAGTAATAAGTAAAACATTTTTAATTATAACTTTTTTATAATTGATATCAATGCCAATAATAAACATTAAATTGTGTCTTCTCACAGAACCAACCCTGTTTGGAAAGTAGACTGTGAATAGCTGCGATGAAACTTTAGCCAATCCAGCAGGAATCTGCTCTTGGCTGTGTGGGGTGTCTGCGGTGCGCTGGCGGTTTTATAAACTGTATCATAGCAGCTGAAGCAATCTCAGTCACATCTGTCCTTTGAACCAGAATTCATTACGAGCCTTCCAAGCCTTGTTTTGGAGGCACAGAAATCCCTGACAATGAAAGTCAATTAGCGGGAAACACATGTAAATATTTCATGAGAGCAGGGTTTCGGTGGAGCCGGGCCTCGACGCGACATCCTCATACGTCAAAGCCCTGGCTGCCTGCCAGCTAAGTGTGTCGGACCAGAGAGAAATGGGAATGCAGATGAGCGCTGACAGCAAGTCAATTGTCATTCATCCCATCTCCCAGCCTCTGGGGAGTCATCCAGCTTTTCTTGTGTGTCTGGCTTCTTTTTTAAGAGCTTGCTCACCTCACGCTCCTCTGCCTTAATGCATACTAACAGCACAGGCATGAGACACTGACTTTCGCGTTAATAGGTAAAAGCTCCCTCTCTACGCCCGGCTGCGGTGGCGGCGGCGGCGGCGACCAGCCGAGGGGGTCAAAGGGTCACCTGCGTGCAGAGACTCCCACAGGTGAAGTCTTTCAGCTGCGTAGAAGCACACTGGGCGACAATGGCTCTGACCCTTGAGCGCGTGCGGTTAGTGGCTCAGAACACCTCATCCCATCTGCTGCCTCCTCCACGACACTTGGTTGACGAGCCCCTTCCTACTTTACGAGGATCTTTTTTTTTTTTTTTTGCGAGGATGAGTAGAGCACATGTCAAAGCGCATCATCCGTCTCCATCGATGTGAAAGCTCCGACGGGCTGTTGTCGAGTTGACGTCTGACAAATGTAATTTAAGAAATGACTAGTTTCTTACCGAAAATATTGGAAGCAATTGTTGTGTAGGCTCATTATGGCCAAATCGGGCTGAAGAGTGCGTTTCTTCCCCTTTCTGTTCTTTGTAGCTGACTAAGTGTTTGCAGCTGTCGGTGGAGAATACTCTCCTCGCCCAGTGTGTGCGGCTTGGCTACGCTTTCAGCTGGCTCCGTCCTCACTGTGGTGACAATCTGCCACGACTGATTTCCGTTGACTCACTTTCATTGTAACCACAATGTGTCCCTCACAGAAAAATCTGCCCCCCCCCCCCTTTTTTTTTTCCCTTGCAAGTCGTTGATCTCATCTCGGCAATGCCCCGGCGTAGCCGGGCTTTTGCGTGCAGTTGGCTGATTATTTAAGCAGCGCTTCAAGCAGTTTGCTGATGAAATTAGAGATGATGCCAGAAATTATTGCTCTGACAATGGTGCAATGCAGCATGATGCAAGATGACTAAATCGTATTTGGACGTGGTGGAGGTTGACTCAACTTTCTGGCATGGTGCGAATCCTCTTGTTTCCTTCTCGCAAGTGCAAAGAAAACACCTCTTATTAAGCTGTTAAACGGCGCGTCCTTGTTTGCTGCGTCTCAAACCTTTGTCCTGACATGGCTGTCATGCAAAGGACTCAGCTTATCTGTGGACAATCAGTGACATTTGAAAAAACTGAAGAGAATAAAACAACAAAAAGGTTGTTGGTAAGGTGGTAGGGTGAATTATCTTGTCTGTGTAAAGCTCTGTCAGGTTACACAAAAGCATCTCTGTACACACACGACACTGTTTATCTGAAAACGGGCCTTTATCCACGTTGCACTTTGTCTGGTCGGCAGCTACACAGGCAACTTAAATCTGAGAGCCGATAGGGCTTTGTTGCAAAGTTCATTCTTTCTAATAAGGCAGCACCTTTTATCACAGGAGGAGATTACAGACGGGGTGATCGCTGCTTCCACCATCGCCGGCTGACTGCCGCTTTATAGGATTCACGCCACTTTCACGGAAACGTTTATCTCGGTGATTAACGGACGCTCCCATTTGCATTTGAACGTCACCTGAGGAGCACGTCCGCATCGGGCCGGCCGGATTCTAATGATGTGGCGCTTGCTTAATAAAGTCAAGTGAAAATTCAAATGAGGCTCAACCTGCCTGAAAGGCGAGCTTATGCAAACACGGGGACAGCTGGCAGAGAAATGATTGTGACTAATGGTCTCAGTGTGAGACAGGAACAGGGCTGTGGGTGGTTGTTTTACCACGCTAAGACGAACAGGCTTTGTTTGTCTTCCGACTGCATGCAGCGTGACTGTGTGATTGGGGAAGTGCTGGCTTTGTTTGCCTTTGCCTTTTCTTACCACGGCGCCGTGACACCAGGAGTCATAAACGTGGATTTCCTCCTGAGAAAGCGCCGACCTTATAAAACAACTTTTATTACCGCTCCGCACTAATGCTCTCTCCTCCGTCAACTCATGCTTTGCCCCCCCCCCCCCTCCCAGGTTCCTCCGCTGTGGTAAACACGATGCTCTTGCGGCCTGTCCTCCGGGCAAACGGTCTGAATTGCTCCTTCCTTGTCTTCTGCTCCTAATCACCGTCTACCTCGGAGCCAGAAAGCGGTCATGCAGCTGTCATAACCGAAGCGCGGCGCGGTGTGACGGGAGCGCGTGTTTTTGCTATTATCTATTCTATCGGAGCCAGGACAGAATACTAAACCTCCACTGCATCCCTGTTTCTCACAGGCCGCTGCGTGATCAATACCCACATCAAAGACTCTCAGCGGAGATAGCAGGATTCTTTGAAGCATGTTTGTGGAGCTGGATTTGCTGAGCTAACACGGTCCACGCAGAACCCTCCTGAATAAGCGTGTTTGGCTAGCATCCTCTGTGTTTGTAGAAGAACTGAGTGGATTCTAATGGAGAACAGACAAGGCCTCTCCCTCGTCTTTTCCCTCGCTTTGAGCAGATAAACGCATCCGTTGTGCCAGCGCTTTTTTTTTTTTTTTTTTTTGCTCGTCTGACATATGCTTCATCGCATGCCAGCTCAAATATCTATCTAATATCAAATTGGCTGGAACATTGTGGAAGCAGCAAAACGCCTGGAGATGTCTCTCACAGACGATCCTAAACAAGTTTTTTGTGTGTGTGTGTGTGTGTGTTGAACGTGAGGAGAAACGGTTCATTTTGGTTAATAAGTGCTCATGTGGAACAATTAGCCCAGTTACCACTTTGTTTGCCAAATGGGTAAAGAGGCTAGAGCTGGTGAGGGTCAGCCGAGGTCAGCAGCTCTGTCAACAATGGACTGTGGAATCACACAAAAACAAGCACGGTTTCACGTACGTGACCGACTGAAACACAGCTCACGTATGGATCGGTGTGGAAGTCGACGTTTCGTTATTCACCTCCAGAGGGGCGATGTGTACAGGATAGAAGGGAAGTTCTGCGTCGCCGACACAAAGGCTCTGTTGTAGGATTCTGTAGGTAGGTGATGTGTATCGTGGACTCTCCAGTCAGCTGCGACTCATTTGAAAGTGAAATGTGGGAAAATGCCCCCCCCCCCCAAACACCAGGGGCACCGCTGGGTTTTCCATCCGTGCTCCCCATCTCCATGTCTGCCGTTCTTATTTACATTATGGATGGTTCGTTTAGCGTGCGTGACCGCGTGAATACATAACCCAGGGCAATTCAAAATACCAGGAGGGCATGTAGGGATGGAATGAAACCACAGACGGCAGCACAGCCACCAGCAGGAGACTTCCACCCGGGCTCTTCACCCCTCTTACCGGGGGAAAATGGTGCGCCCCCCTATTATAGAGTAGACCGTTTGTGAACTGGTGCTACCCAAATAAAATCTGACTTGACCATATTTTACGAAGCGTTTCTGCCCTTGACTCCACTCCCAGCTCCAGTCCCCAACTGGGAAACACTGGGAACCCAAACGGGGAGAACGTACATTTTTCCTTTTCTGTATTTAAAGACCCACTTTTACAGGATTCCTGATTTGAAACGATTTGCGAGGAACTTTAAAAGTCCAGGACAGATGTTTGACTA
>CAAKHB010002274.1:52115-67157 GCA_901007665.1 Aeoliscus strigatus
GCGAGAGGAACATTTTGTTAATTGGACATCCAGTGAGGCGAACAATAAACTATGCGTGGTGAGATTTGTCTCGGCGAGCCGGGGTAAGGATTTGTGAGAGGAGGAGTTATAATTGGCCGTAAGATGAGGAGCTCCAGACAGCTGTACACGTTCAAACTGTGACAGCGGACTCGTATTCCCTTCTTCCCCGTGAAAATGAGCTCAAGATTCTGAGCCTCGGGAGACATAATACATGTCACAGCCAACAATAATGGTTAATTTGAAATCATGTAGCACCCCACTCTCTCTCTCTCTCTCTCTCTCTCTGTCTCTCCCACATCTCCTCCCTTTCTATTTCACTTCCCTCTCTCACCCTCTGTCCCTGAAATAACCCATTCATCCTAAAAATGGTTTTCATCGTTTTCTGCCTCCACCCCCAGCCCACCCCCGTATGCCATTAGTCCCATCACTCCATGCTCTAACGACCAAATGCATTTCCTAGATTTTCTCTAAAGCAACCCTTATTATCCTGGAGCTAATGTTTTAAATTCAATTGCAACAATCCATATCCAGGCCAATTTACCGTCTCCATTTTAAAGGCGGCCTTCCCAACACAAGCTTTAGAAAGCACGTCTGCGGCGCAAAGATAAAAGCTGCTGCCTCGACCATTTATTCGAGCGTTCCGTCCCAAAACACCGCCGCGTTTGTTCTCGATGTGTTCGCACAGAAAGTCTCGACAACACACAACCACCTCCTCCACATTTACCAAACACTGCAGCAAAGGGGGCTAAAAAAACACACACACGCATGCACACCCTGATGCAAATACACTCGTAGATGTATACACACACAAACCCAACCGCCCCCACGCACCCGCACATACACTCACATAACCTGCATTGCTCTGTTTCCAGCTGTAGGCAAACTGCAGCCGTGGCTATTAATGTTTCACAACATAGTGTATCTATGTCTCTGTCTACGTTTTTTTTTTTTTTTTTCAAGGGCACACCGCCAGAGGGAACGCGTGGGAGGGGTTTGGTGGAGGATTGGGTGTTCAGACACCGACAATATTTCCCCCATCTCTCGTGCCTCAATGCTTCACTGCTCGCCAGACTCAATCACATGTGCGCTGTGCTTTCATGAATTAATAACAGGCACTTTGGAGGCCTGGCAGGAACACGGTGACCACATGCTGATGGAAGTTTAATGAGCAGCACGGGGACTGCGCTGCCATGGCACCGGCGGGTCTCCCGGTGTACTAGGCCATGTCCCCGGCCCTCCCCGCAGAGCCACAGTGTTTGGGCTCTCATTACCTAGATAAATATATCTGCCCTCTGGATCAGCCCACAGGCCCTGCTTCTTCTTCCTCCTCCTCCCACCCAAGGGATGCTATCACGCCCCTGATTACTCTGGCCTGCCCTTGGGACAATGGTTGGGCTGGGATCACCAGAACACAAACATCAGTGTCAATCCACTCCTGTACTAAGTATGATGACAGCAGCAGCAGGGCCACAGCTTGACACGACGTCACGATTAGTCCGGGCTGAGATCACTGTTAGCTGTGGCTCACTGAGGTTTCCAATTGGCAATTATCTGAATCAGATCACGTTTGGATTCAGGCAGTAGCACAGAGTAATTACAGAGGTCAGTGGCCCCCCACCCCCTCTTTTCCAATGTCTATCTCCTCTCTCTCTATCCTCGTCTCCTTCTTCCTTTCCATCTGCTCTCTGGGGACTGTCCTCTGATGAGTTTCTGAGATGCAACACGCTCATTGATTTAAGACCCGCCACAGGCATTGATTTGAAATGGCGGAGGTACCAGGGCACACAGCATCCTGCCCGTCCTAATGACTAGATCAAATGCATCACACCTCCTCAACTGGCCGGACCAATATAGATTACGTTCCAGACCAAATACGGTCACACAAATAGTTTGCGTTTTGATTCAAATGCATCCTTTGCTCCTTCTTGACTGTAATCAACCGGATATGATTCAGTCATCTGTAATATAACGTTAATAAACTGGAGCTGAGAAACAACACAAACAGCTCAAACCCAGAGGTGGAAAATAGCTTTGTATGTGTGTGTATGTGTATTTGCTCATCTCATCACTGCTGTTTCCGTTGCTGTTGAAGACGCACTGAGACCTTGTTTCAGGTTTGGTTATGTGCAATTAGTAGTTCACAAAACTGGTGCCTTTATAGTGTTTAGATTAAGGAACACACGCTGTGCTCATAAGTTGGGATTCACTTGAAATATGGAAACTCATTAGTCGTCCTCGCCAACATCAGTGTTGTTTTCACCAGATGTTATTTATGCACAGCGTTTCAGTGCAGTGTTTATTTCAGCAGTCATCAAAGGACTTCTCAAAGTCTACGTTGATGTCAGTGAAAAGAGGTAAGGATGAATAAATCAACAGATTTGTTTTGTTTCCCTCATTCAAAAAACGGTAGTACTGTAAATTGTGTTTTATTTTATTTTATTTTATTTTATTTTATTTTATTTTATTTTATTTTATTTTATTTTATTTTATTGCGTGCAGTGTTTTAAATCACTGATGGAATATATGTTCAGTGTCTGACACCTTACACCTTAAACCGCATCTCATTTCACAGCCATCTGCCAACATGCGTACAGCATCCTACCACTGCACAAAACAAGACGTCCACAGTGCACATGAGTAAATCATAGTGGTCTGTTTGTGTTATTTGTATTCAAAGACTAACTGAAGGCTTTGGAGGAAGATGTAATATGCACTTGTAATGAAATGGGATGGCCTCTTTAAATTCCCTAGTGTGGAGGGGTCTTTTCCTTCTCGGGCGTCTTGCGCCTCTTGCTCTCATGTTTATATAACAGTATAGTCTCAATCATTTTCTCCAGCTGGTTGAAGGTTACCAGGGGCAAGAGGGGTAACAAATGGGCTCTGCGCACCATCTGAGAGCTAGCAAGCTGAAGGCTGGATAATGGCCTGTCATAATGGACAATATAGGCAGAACCCTCCTGAGACCAGGAAACCAAAGAACAAGTAGGCTGAATTATTCATGGTTACCATGGCGGCCCGCACAGCTGCATTACATTAGGCTCTTCATTAGCCGTGCCGTTTCTACAAAAAGCTTGAAACTAAAATATGACCAATATTTCCCATTGAGGGAACACATTATCATAAGCTCTCAAGAGGGTTTATTCCTGCTTAAATGTGCCTGAGTGCTGACCTTCCTCACCAGAGTAATAATGTGGTGGGGATTAAAATGTGATTCCATCCACGACAAGAGCTTCTCATGCTTATTCTAAAGACGGCTACACTGTGACAGCTCGGGCTCGCCTGACATTGCAGTCATTTCCCCACTCCACTAATAAGACACTTAACACGGGGACATCTTGCTTCGCTCGTCTCTGAACACTGCAATGAGGCAGACACAAGCAGGAAGGAAAATGGCACTCTGGGTTATATTTGCTTTTGCACTTACGTGCAAATCTCACTGCCGGTGAGATTACAGTCATAAGAGAATGTCGAGAGGGGTGGAACGGTGAAGGTTTGGTGTATGCATTCATCAGTCAGTCACTTTGTTTCTTTTATGTTGTAATCAATGCAGAATCACAGACGACAACTACAAAATCAAAGCTAATGGGTTAACAATTAGCCATTTAATGCAGTTCAACTGTTGACAACCTCTTGTTATTATGATTTATATTATTTCATGTTGAGCTGTATGGGTGCTGACGTGCATTCATTAATATGCACTGTTCCTTTTAAACTGATACTCTAAATACCAATAACATACAAAAAAGATGGCAGATGCGGTTTCATTCTATGTTTGTATTTCTAATGCAACAGGTGTTAATTGTAGTTGTGTGAGCCCTTCCCTCCTTCCTGATGCTGGAACAGTAAAGGGACGACCACAGTGCTGCTATTCCAGTCACTGAACGTTGCACACACCGAGCATCATTTATTCATCAGGGTCAGTCTGTCGAAACAGGCTGGATCACGTCGGCCACGGTGCCTGTAAACCTGCAGCCCAGGAACATCAGGGCAGGCGGTTGAAATACTTGTACTGCTTGAGTACCCAACGTTATCCAGCACCAGAGAGGTCTGTTTGATTGTAATCAGCTGACATATTCAACAAGAAGATAAGACTCCTATGGATGTGAGATAAACTCAATGTAGCCTTGCAGCGTTGCAAAGTGGAAACACAAGCACACACACACACACACACACACACACAGTGCGTCATACATAAACATACCAAAGCAAAAAAAGCCGTTTTTCAATGACACACTTTAAACTACATGCTCACAAATGTACACAGGATCCATTTTCAGGCGAAGCGAAATGATTAGCACTGCTGAAACATGAGCGGTTATTAAAAAGTCAATACATTGTCATCATCAGTGAAGATTGTTCCTTCAGAGTGAAGATATTGATCGCTTCATGTGCTTACTGGTCATCGACCTGGACAGTAATTTTCTCCCAAACAGATCTGAGATATGAGGTTTCGATTCCATGACGGTGTCGATCTCTGTTACCTTCACCTCGACCTGGAGCTCATCCTGAAGCGCTTTCAGCAGATCGGGGAGATGTTAGCATGAAATCACATGTCCAATTGTAGCTTGTCATTTAATTATTAACCAGAACCAGCCTCAACACAAGGTCGAGTAGGTTCAGCAGCAGTCCTGCATTCTTGATTTCGCTCACTGGATTCTTGGGTGAGGGGTTGGGTATATCCAGAGATTAAAACCGCTGGCTGCCAGCCTACCCAACGTCTACGATGATGATGAACAGAGAACCGGTATGCCTGAAGGAAACTCACAAAAGCCTGAGCAGAAAACGGACCTCATATAGAAGGGTCCCAGCTGGAGCTGGTTGTTGTTTAGCTGCTACAGTCAACGCTCATGTCCATACGCTAGCATCACATATACTGTATACGCTGTATACACACTCACACGCCTGTACACACGTATTTGACACATATGCACCATGACGTTTCGGATAAAACTGTAGATTAAAAGAGGTAAAGGGACAAATAGCTGATAGCCTCTACTTTAAAATGATTTAATCTTCTAAAAAATGAGGGTGAAAGAACATTTATGTCTTGACCATGAGCCAAACCGTTAAATATCTGACTATTTAAAGACATTTTAAAATGTCTGTGTATCTGGTGACCGAGGTAGCAGATCTTAAAGATGGTTTGGCCGCTGTTTAAAATGTCTTTTATACTTCAAAAATTAAACAGCAATTTATGTGCACGTCAAAACAAACCAATATCTGCGGCCATCAACCGCCTCTACCGTCACGGCCTCTGTCAGTCGCCTGTTCATCCAAAAAACATAAGCGTTCATTTACTTGCGAATTATTCATGATGATTCAAATGCGGTCTACTCATAAGAGAGACCTTTAAGATGTGTGTTTTTTTTTAACTAATCCTCTGAATTTGTGTACGCAATGTGATTCAGCAAGGCACCAAATCATTTGAAAATAAAAAAATGCCCTCTTTAATATTTATAATCCCTTTTGAACTGTAAACTCCATCTGTAGTTTAAAGTGATGACTCATTCAAAGCATAATCTTAATCCTTTTTTACGCAGCTTAGTTTTGAAACCAAAGGGAACTGGGGAAATTGAAAGCTGCCATCAATGCAATAAACCAGATTCGAATACAAGCAGAAGGGCACAATCTAATTCTCATACAAGGGCACTAATGCTGTTCATCTGTGTCCCTTGCTGCGACGCAACACATTAGACGAGCCCAAAAAATATCCAGGAGCTGTGTATTAGAGCACCAGTCTCAGAAAAATTGTAAATGATAGAAACATCCAGACTGTTTCCAGGGCTGAAGTCATTTGATGGCATTTACTTTGCTGTAGTTTGGCTTTTGCTGGCATCGTTGCACCGTTTACTTTGGCACATTCAGCGGCTTTATGCACTGAAAGAACATCATCCAGTTGTCATTATCATCAGGACTGTCATCGCTACAGACTCTCTAGGGATGGCGTCACACCAGCCAACACACCAGTCAACACGCTGACATCCCAGCTACGTAGTCAGTACATGAATTATCCGTCATTACTTCCACTCTCAGCGCATTCAGGCTGGACAGAGCCCAGTTTGGACCTCAGCCATCATTCCAATCAAAACTATATGTACTATATACCCGTAAAGCCCAGGGAATAACCTGTAAATTCACAAGCATCTTACTTTCCACTCGTCTGACTGCCGCACGTGGTCGTGGCTAATGGCTGATATCAAACCAATGCCCATGGTAACTTAGTTCTTTGTGTACACATGCGGGTGTGTGGACCTCCATGCACCTCCATGTTTGAAATGTGCGTGAGATCCCAGCGATAAGAAGCATGTGTGGGCTTTCACTCAGCTCGGTGTGACGGCGGGTTATGGATGAGTTAATTAACTCCTCTCATTAGACAGTGAACGGCAGCGGATGCACTGCTGAGTCGACAACATGCCGTCGTAGCGCTGATGACACATTCCTCCGCAGACCTGCTTCAACAGCTTCCTTTACAGATGTTTCCAGACAGTGACCTCCTCATCACTGAGGCGCGTTGTTGACTCTGACATTCTAAATCTGTTTTTACAAAGTGAGTCCATGTGTCGTGTTGGGATAATGGATATGTGGATATCCATGAAGGAGAAGAGGAGAGTTCTGAGCAACGCCCACAGTAGTTACTGATACCAGCTATTGTCCTGGAAGATAAATGACACAAACACAGTTGTATTAGTAGCAGTAAATGAAGCTTAGGTAACGTTCGGTCAGGTAGACCTAATCCGTGCACGTACTCATTCTAACAATGAACATCAGGTCTGCTGCTGTCATCGGCTGTTTGCCTGGCACCTATTGACTCCCGTACCTTTAACCTATCAGGATGCCACTATCCTTTCAAACACACTCTTTTTCAGCTTGCAGACCCTTTTAATGCTGATGGACAGCTGCAGATGGACCACCAATGTCTGAACTCCCCCTAGTTCAAGCCCCAAAACTGTGTACGATAAACGATACGATTCCTCAACTCATTTACAGGTCTCTCCTGATTGAAGTATGTTTAAGCCTTAATCTACAAAAATGAACTTGACAACAGCGAGCATCACTGTCTAATTGCAAACAATGACTGTGACTACAAATGCATGTAGAAAAGCCCCATTAGATGATTTACATTCCATTGCATTGAACGACATCTGGGGGAGGTTCAGACACAAAAACAAATGGTTGTGCAAGAGCCACTTGGTCGGAGCAGTTGCTTTAAGTGTCTCATAATGAGGTGAAGGGATTTATGTCGGCGTTAATGGACAGCCGGCTGCCTCTCATACGGATGTGATAGCTTGTCTAGTGCATCGGAATGAGACGCCAGCAGGCGCAAGTTGCTCCATGTGCGGGAGCAGGAAGAAATAAAAACATTTGCCCAAGTCCACCAAAGAGAGGAAACACTTTCATTCTCCATTGCACAAAAGCACATTGACAGTTTGGTATTTTCCTGACCTTCCATTTCACTTCTTCTCATCTATGCGGTACTGTTCCCAGTTCCCAACTACTGAGAAGGGAAATCAGGCAACACAACTTCTTCCATATTGATCAAATACAGATCATTTGACAGATCTTCCCTCCTCGAAGGCTTAATGTCTCGTGCATATTCATAGCTTTGTGAAATTTCCAATCAGGCAGGCAGATCTCGGGTGTGAGCTTGGCCTCTCTCTCCTCTATGAATCATTCATGCTGTTTAGCAGTTGTTCAGCTGCATCTGGCTCGGGGAGGTATAGGCTTGGCCAAATGGAAGGGCCACATGGCACCTCCAGATGTTTTACTTTTGTATACGCATGGCTCAGAAAAAAAAAAAAAAAAAAAAAAAAAAACAGCAAGCAGTGCCACCCTAGAGTATGTACCATCTGGGGCCCACAAAAGATCTTTTTCTGGCTCCCTGATGAATTACTGAAGAGCTCTGAACATTTTTTTTTAATTCTTTATCGGGCAAACCACTAATGTCTTCTAGCATCTATGAGAACAGGAGCTCATAGTCTGTCCACAGATTCTGGGCAGCAGATTGCTAATTAAGTTAAGTTATTTAGCCGAAGGCTCTGGATTCACGCACAAACCAGCGACAGACGGGCATTTGGGTGACAAATCCCGACAGCTCGAGATGTTTCGTAGCTGCTATTTGTCCGACCTGCATGTGTAAAAGCAGATAAAGTAAACAGACGCCGCGCCGAGATCAATACCACAGATGATTAACAACACTGTTCTTAGCTGCACTTGTTTTCATTGGGTTTCATCATGTTGTGCAGGAAATCAATCAAAGTAATGGGAGAGACACATTCACCGAGTAAAGTTCACTTTTCATGCAAAGTTTTTGAATATCAGTCAAGTTCCATTATTCGGAATGCTGTGCGCTCTGTTCTCTGCAGGCTCTTTGTGTCCAGGCCCCTGAGCACATCACACCCATCCCCAGATCCCCGCCACTCTCTGTAAAATCATTATTTAGTCCTTTTGTAAGCAAGCAGTGTCCCAGATCACAAATTAATCTTTCATATGTTTCCAAGATCTAGCCCTCTGTAATCCCATCTGTATGAGACACAACAAAGCACAGCGAGAGAGCGCCTATGAATTATTCATTCATTTCTCATGAAAGGCTTTGGTTATGTCTGTCATGTTTCACTCTTGCAAGGAAAATCCATTGATCCTTGCCTTTTCTCTGACAAGAAGAACAAACAAGTGACATCACATGGCTGTGCATTTTCTCACACTCCGACAAATAGATGTGAGGGAAGTGCATCGTCAATAAGGCAACGTATAATATGCACAAGTGCATAATCGGTACACACGTTACGGGCGCTCACTCACGCGCACTGTATGCACATCACATTAAACACATCTTGGTGCTTTTAACTAATAGCTGCAAGTGCAACCTCAGGGAAAATGTTTGAACCAGAACACAGCGAGGTGCGGTGGATTAAGTCACATGTGCCTTGCCAGAAATCATTTATCTCCACTTGTATAATCTAATAAGCCTGTCGTCTCCCTGACAAGTTGACTCCATAATTTAGTACAACAGAATAGAGAAAACAGCGTTGTTAACAAGAAAAGGCTTTAAATCACAAGCATGGAGTAAATTTCTGGTGAAATATTAATGTGGAAAGTGTGTTTGTGTACAGGGAACAAAGGGCAGAGTGTTGTACATCAATGGGCTGACAGTGCTGCAGGCTCTGCTTACTCCAGCTATGGTGGAGCTGGTGTGTGTGTGGGGGGGGGGTCATTTATAATGTATAGGCCTATTGGAGTGGGAGGTGTTGGGTCTGCTTAGGTCGTGTGGCTGCTGTTCACCTCACACCAGCCATAATTACCGCACTGACTGGAAAAATTCTGACTGGAAAAATTCAATTCAGTAATACTACAATGTTAACAACGATGAACCAGTCACCTTAAGTCACCTCAAGTCTGGAAGCAGGAACACGTCTCCTCTGGACGTCACACAGCTCCCTGAGTCTCGTAAAGTGTGCCTGGGATGAAGTAAGTGAGGCGGCTGGCTATTGTGAGGATGGAGGAATGTCATTGGCTGATGCTTGTTTTTACATCCGTTAAATACAACCACAAAGGACTGAACATCAGACACAAAAAACATGATTAACACAATTCATTCTTTGGGCATTTTAAATAAACCACATTTATTTTACCAGCATCTGCTCTCCACAGCTGATTAGTGAATCATTATTTATTTACTATGATCTTTGACAATTTATCTCACATTTAAAGTCAGATTTTGATATTAATGCCATTAAAACATTTATCTATTTAGTATAAGTCAATGCGGTCAGACGGTCCGAGGAATGGAATGTGATAACATTACAAATACATAAATGTCCTCCATCAAGAGACAGCCTTCATTTGAGTTACAGAATTAAATACGTAACTAATCGGGGGGCGGGGAGGGTGGGCTCTTATGATAATTAGATATCAACATCATGCACCAACACCCATCAATCTTCCCTTGTGAGCCGTGACAGCAGCACACCTGTCGCTCGCTCTGTGCTTGTCACTCGTTCTCTTTTCATAGCAACCTGCAGCTCTCATGTGACAGGTTGCCGGTGGTGATTGTGTGTACTTGACTATGCAGATTATACAGCAGCTTCCAGAATAAGAGTGCTGTTGTTGGCCCCGGCTGCCTCCTCCCTGCCTGTCAGCGCCAAGCGGAGATGAGCTTTTAGCCCGTTCTGTCTGCTGTTAATCCTGCCTGTTCTGCTTTGTCAAAGCTGCTGTTTGAACAATGGAGCTGTCTTCTTGTCTGCTAATTTAGGAACAAACATTTGCCTGCGTAGCAAACAAGCTCTCCCAGGAAGTGCTATTAATAGGATAATTAAGCAGACGGTAATGAGCAGGATTACTGCTAATTATGACAAGATTTGTTTTGGCATTTGCCTGAGAGGCAGCGGAGTGTTAAAGTCTGCACAGGAGTTCATCACTGCACAGAGAGCGAGCAGGCACCTGAGTAAACAGGCTGGTACACAGTGGGGGTGTGGGGGGTGCTGCGTGCACATGTGCATGTGTTTGTGTGTGTTTGGGAAAGGTGTGTGTGTGTGGGGGGGGGGGGGGTGACCATTACTCCATCCAACAAAATCCTTCCAACCTGCCACTGGTTGTTCATGTGCAGTAAAAACGTGAACATGACAAATGATCCAATCAGACAAAAACAGACAAATGGTTCCAACTTCTGACGATGAACGATTGTTTTGACTCAGATCACCTGTGATGAGGTGTTTTATGGGTTTTAAGGTCACTGCTTGGACATTACACATGTGTATGACAGATGCTAAAACAAATCAAAACCAACGTTTTTCTTCCTGTAGGACAAAACACACAACTCACGTCGGCTCCAACCAGCAGTTTTCAACCAGTAATGTTATGACACCACCTAGACTGTTCAATGACTCTCATGGGCATTCGTTAGACACAGTGTGTTCATGTTTCTTTGCATTTTCAACCTTGTTGTTTCCCCTCGAAAATTCTAGTTACAAGCCCGCTGGCTAGAATTTATTCACTTTGAGGAAAGAAGTGACAGCGACGAATTATGCCCGAAGCATTTGACAGGAGCAAAGGATGAGCTTTGTCTCCTGGTTGCTGCACTAACACTTTTCACTCTTCAGATCTACTTCTTCTCTCCTGCCGATGCTGTCGTACCAGGAAATGTGTTGTAACATGGACGTTTGACACCTTTGAAACGCAAAGCAGTTACCACAGAACATTAGCGCTTCATTAGCACTTCTCCGGAGACAACACGGTCTGTTGTGATGAGACGTCACAGCTCGTTTATGGAACAACCTGCTGACGAACATCACGCACATCGTCATATCAACAACATATCAACACGAGCGACATCAAATCATTTGTTCTGGACTCATTTAACCAACAGATATGTGGATATATCTGGGTCTTATTGTCCTAAGGTTAACTTTGTCTGTAAAAGTTATTTGATCGAATTAGCATATTAGCTTATAATCACGTGGGTTGATTTTGAGGCTTTTTTCAACACAATGAAAAATCACCGTTTGTGAGAAGCTGACAATTGCATTGCACCATTTTCAAATAACGCCTCCCGTGATATGATAAAGTTTTTTTTTTTTTAATGCCTTGAAAATCTGTGATCGTGTCTTGGGTTTGCCTTTCAGCTGACAACAAAGACAAATCCTTTCACATGAGACTTCAAATCTGATTATTCGTCAGTCCGCTTGTGGCCTTATGTCTTTTTTGTTTGTTTTTTTTTGGCGTCATTATTTCATATGACGAGAGATTAAATTAGACTGCTCCTTCAACAGTAGTCAGACGAATTAAACCAAGACAAACCTTTAGATCACACGATTCAATCAAAAACTGACAACAAACAAGCCCAGCTGAGGTGAAGGGGAATCTTAATGCGATTGTAGCTAAAGCTCAGACAGTGAGCCGCCTCCATTAAAGCATGCCACACGGCCCAGATAAGACAGCTGAGTCTGGGATTTAGAGCTTTGGCTTATCGTCATCTTCACACCACTGTCTCACCAAGAGTAGAGAACACGGCCCCCAAATCCTCTCTGACTGTTAAACCAAGTTTGTCTGTGGGCAGCGGGCCGTGGGCGCAGTCCAGGTCGGACACAGGTACGCTAATGGGTTCTAAGGCTCAGCTGGGACCCTGAAAACACACAGCAGCTCTGTCACGCTGAGACTTTACATTCTGTCACAGACGCAGGGATAAGATTATAGAGAGGGAGAGCTGTGTGGAGCACTGTTTCAGAAATAAAATTGCTTTTATTCCACCCAACATGTGTTCAGTGAGATTAAAGCATAATCTTACAACGTTTAATAAGAGCCGGTTTGTGGCCTTCCGGCTGAGGCAGAAAAAGTGGAGCATGCCTGCTCTACTTTAAATCCTGTTTATTGAATTATAAAGAACCTTAAAGGATCAAGAATGTGACTCATACATTTAAATATTTCATAGTATTTTCATGTCAAAGCACCTCATGAAGTGAAGTACGCAGCTGCTTCTATCCAGCAATTTAATTGCCTATATATAGTTGGACTGTCTAAAAATAAGCGCTATAAGTGTACTATTTTAAGTACAGAATACAGCTTAGGTTATGTAAATTCATGCAAAGGCACAGTGTTCAATTCCAAAGGACACTGGGCAGAAGAGCCGCAATGAGTGCTTTGTTTAAGATACAAAATGCTGAAATGTAGAACATTTGCTACACAATCTGCATCCAAATCCTGCCCCACCTCCCCCCCACCACCACCCCCACCCCCATTCAAACATAAGGCCACACTGGAAATCCCTAACCTCAATTTATGTAATCCAAAGCCCTTGCATGAACTTCAGCTTGAGCTCTGGCTTTCAAGAGGTATTTGGAAGTTAAAGTCTCAGATCAGATTTGGACAGATTAGAATTAAGAGTTGGAAGTCTGGGAGGGGTGGATATGAGGATTTGCACTGCTCCATGAGACGGCCCTGTCAGTGATAAGTTATACTGAGCCACGGGTAAGAGGATTGCCCAGACTAATCCGAATCAAAAGACATACCATGTGAATTACATCCCGAAACAGGTTCGCTTACAGAGATTAGGAGCCTGCATGTAAATCCTGTCATACTCTACTTGGCGCAGCAAGATGAGCCTAAAAGTACAAACAAAAACATGTGCTTTGTACCCTGCACCGGAGCTGGCACCAGGTTGGCACCCGGCATCGTCTGGTTCCTTGATTACGGCTTTCCCTGGGTTGTTCTTTAAGAGAAAAGATGTCCGTCGGTGAGGTTATCTGGGCCAGGCGCGCTAATTATTCAATGAAAGTGCTTTTACGGAGGGTTGAGAATAACACTTCCTCAGCGAACTGACATCCACTGACACCCACACAGAAGCCTCCTCACCCCTCCTTTTCTCTCTTGCCATTCCTCCAACCCACCATCACTAAGCTAAGCTCTAGTTCAATGAAGCATTTATTTCTTTTCCTGTTTGACATGGGTGATTCTATCAAGGCATCTGGCAGCAAGTGCTGTAATACAAGGCTTTCTGTTGAGACGTCAAAGAATGTTACTCTGCTGAGTGAAAGAAAAAATAGCTTGCATCCCCCCCCCCCCCCCCCCTCTCTCTCTCTCTCCTTTTTTCCCTCCAGAAGCACTGAACAAACAAGACTTGTATCCCTGGCCCAGAAATGCTTCAAAGAGCACATGTCTGCTGGGACTGGCTGTGAAATGTAGAGCAGTGTTGGCTGCTTAGCTTTGCATTTCAGCCAGAGTAAGCTCATAAGAGCACTGCAGAAATCTGGGCAGATCTGTAAACCGGGGAAAGAGGGGCGTGTGTGTGTGTGTGTGTGTGTTGGGGGGGGGGGGGGGGTGCACAGCCGCTTTCACTGCAACATCTTCACGCAGTGGAAATTACAGTTACTGCAGAATATTAAAAACAATATATGTTGCAGTTTTACAGGTTTATTTCTGAGGCTATGAAGAGCGCGCTGGGTGCTGAGGGTGTCAGTCATCCCACAGCGCCACAGGACAAGACAGGGTAGGGATAACACAGCACAAGGACGTCATGACTCTGGTAATTACCTCACTCATCATGCCTTGTAAAAAAAAAATGCAGGGGAGCAAATGTATTTTGTTGTAGAATGAATGGATGTAAATGCTTTAGGGCACCGGTGTAAATGGAAAGCACTGAGACCAAAGTAGGGGGAGACAGCATGAGAAAAAACATCAGGCAGTTGTGCAAAACTCGGTGCAGCGCTGTGAAGCATGCTGAATAGAGGCCTCTCGCTGCAGTATAACGGCTCATAAAGCCGCAAATGGTATTTCCACTTCATTCAGTCTCATGGCCAGGTTCCAAGCAGCTCCTCAACGATGGAATTGAACCCATTAGCAATCGATTAAAGAAGCAGCAGGCAGTCACCACTCTGCCGGCTGGGGCGGGTGGGGGCCTGTCGGCCAGCAGAGGCTCCTGGGGATTGAGGTTTGAATCTTTGTTTATGCAGAAATAGTGGCAAGCACTTTAACCTTGGAGCCAACCCCTGCGGAGCAGATTAAGGCGCGGGCGGTGTTGAACGCGGAGGGCTTTGATTGGCAGGTCATGTCACCGATGCTCCAGGTACAACACGCAGAGGACACCTGCTGCTCCTCCGGGGATGGCCCCGTACCGATGTCATGGGCAAATTCATAAGTCCTATTGAATGCTTGAGCCGTGGATGTTTACCCAGAACATGAGATGTGAATGATCAACACTCTGACCTTTGAAAGCCGGTTAGAATTCCAATCAACAGGCCACAAACCAATCTATTAAACGACATGAAAAACATGAAAAACAACTCACGTCAGGCTTAGCGCGTCATAAAACCTTGGTCCTTTTGGAAACGAACCTGTGTACATGTTGCAGGGTGTAAAAATGGAATCCACTTTTCCACACATGCCCCAAACGCAGCCGCCTGCCAGCTTTTATTCTCGGTGCTGACCTTTGTCTGCATGGGCCTCATAACTGACATTTTCAATTACACTGCAAACAACTTATCAATATGCATGGATTTCCAGGCCAATATCAGAGCAAACAGAGTCGTTTGG
>CAAKHB010002274.1:84288-94955 GCA_901007665.1 Aeoliscus strigatus
ACACCCCCTCCACCCTGGGTTGACATCTACTCAGCTGCACTTCCTGGACAGCGATGTCACCTCACCTCTGTGTTCGAGATCATGGTGGTTCTTCTCATCCTTCACTGGAAGGTGGGCTTGGCTGCCCAGGGCACCGAGCGCGAGCAGGCCTGATCCAGAGCCGGTGACGGGTGGGATGCCAGGGGGCTGCAGGCCTGAAGGGTGCGGAGGCAGCTGGACCGGAGGCCCGTGGGCAGCATGGGAGAGATGCTGCGCCTGGAGCTGCTGCTGCTGCGAGTAGACAGGGAGAGACAGACGCCGAGTGGGTCGGAGGGAGAAGGCGAGGAGAAACGACGCACTAAAGGCTGATCAGTTAAACCCTGGATGATATTAGCACATTCACACATCTATTACTGTCAGGATCAGGCAGAAATCCCCCTCTGAGCTATTTCCATGCTCGGACAGGGTGACATAATCCCCCGATCTGTGCTGAGGAGAGCAGAAATTATGACCGATGATCAACTGCTCAACACATCTAATGCCCGAGGAGCGGGGATCAAAACACTCGACCGCAGCAGCACAGCAAACAGCACGGAGTTGGAGTCAACCTTCACTTGGCACTGAGGGGTTCTTTCCCTTCAGGTGAAACTGCGTTTTACACGCGGCACAGAACTTTAATGCCATCAGCGAGTTGAGCAATCCTCTTAAGGAACACGACGCTGTGTAGGAATCTGTCAGCCTGTGGGCTAAACAACTACCTGCTTTTAAAACAGCCTCTGTTTACTCCTCGCGCTCTCATGTACCTGAATTAACAGGACATGAATCATTTGCACGCCCAAACTTTAAAAAGGCCAAAGGAACAGTGAGTGCCAGCCTCTGGCACTCTATCCCCCTCTCTCTCGGAGTATTTGAGTGTGTGTCTGTGTGTCTGGAAGGCTGCTGTGGGAGCTGGGGCCAGGGGTCCCATGCTGGCACTCAGTCAACCCTCCCATATTCAGCATCAATATTTGAAAGGCACGGGGAAATGGATGGGAGTTAAAAGCCACTCAGCATGGAAGTAAGCAGTTTAAAGCAAGGTTAAATAATACTTAGCTGAGACACCAATAAAAACATCAGCAATTTATTACCTGTCCACGAGCCAGCTGAATAATTCAGCTGCTGTTACAGCGGGCACCTCCTTTCTTTTACAAGACTGACTTCAATCAGTGACCATTATCACCATTTCAGGAATACAGGCACTTCCTAATGACCTGGGAGGTGATACAACGCAGTACAGCGTGCTGGAGCGGGCTAACATGTCGTTAAAATACATTATTCACTCAGATGTTCAGTCTGCAGCCTTACAAAGGGCACGCGCTACAATATACCCTTAAGAATTCCGTCCGCGGGGCCCTTTTAATTGCTTCCTTCCATCTGCATTATCTGACCTGGAAGGAGCGAGGACCACATTGGAAAAAAACAGGGGCATGATTTTAACTTACAATCCTTTCCTTTGCTCCACAGGGCAGATGTCAAACCAATTAGAAAATGTACCGCGGACAAAGAGGGGAAAAGCCAGCGCGAGGAGGGCAAGAGAGGACGTTGTGTGTTATAATATTGTGTCCATGAGGCAAATGAAGGAGCCAGTTCATTGGCAAGGGACGGCCATCCTTGCTCATTGTGTTTAATGAGGCACTGATGGGTAATATGCATGGTTGATCAGCAAGAGCCCTCATTAGAGGGCCATAAATGAAGACAATGATAAATAAAGAAAGGAGGCTGGCCTGTTTCCTGTAATTCAATATTGGCAGATAAAGACCACACTTTGCCCTCTTTTTCCTGGACTGGACACGATGCAGGAAAACAGTCAAATTATTGTCAGCGCTGGTGATTGAGCTCAACTCGACATCAAATGGTCACATCCGTAGCACAAGACGGGGACGGTGCCTCTGCAACATGCACAGGCCCCTCAAACCCAGATGTGCAAACACACGGCTGACAACAGCTGGGCACGTGCAGATATTCGTGAGTGACTCCGAGCATGAGAGCAGACTCTGCGGCATGCTGTATCCGTGAAACAGGGCGACGGCTACTACCTGCTCGCTCTACTGGTCTAGAAGGCAGCTAATTGCGCGGCGGACAAAAAAGGCCATAATCGAGCTTTGAGCGGGCGGCAAAGTTTGAAACTCTTACAGTCGGAGTTCCGTCTAATGAAAATGGAGCCGCTACCAGTCAGGTTCATCTCAATACAAGCAGCTGCCCTAGTTGCATCCTATTAATGGCCCTCAGCCCCATCAATAAGGCATGCTGCTGGCTCCAGGATGCTGCCTGTCTGCCTGGCACGCTCTTTCACCCCACCTTGCTCTACAATATGCATGAGGATTTTGGCATGCCTACAGAGCTTCTCCTCAATGAATAACTAATGGGAAGGTATTCGTAAAACATACAGTAGCTACATCTCCACTGCCTCTGACATGAGCAAACAGTGTGACTCGGGTGGAGGCTCGGCTGTTCCAGAAAATAGGTCAGGCCGCAGATAAGACAACATACTAAAAAATCATGACCGGGCTTGTTCAATATCTCCTAGGAGTTAATGCTTCTCATAGAAAATGAGAAACGAAGGGCACTAGAGGCGCCTTTTTACTTTCTTCATTAAATTGTGTTGTTATGTATTGGTATATTTTATCGTATACAAGAAAGGAGAAAGGCACTAGGGCACTTTTTTTACTTTCTTTCATTATTTTATTGTTGTTTTTGTTTATTCGTATGTTTTCATTCTTCTATTTCTTCACCCTTTTTTCCATTACTCCTATTTTAGTGGACCAATCTTGACCAGGTGTCTTAAATGTGATGGAGCCTGATTTGCCAATGTGAACCTTTTTAGTACTTAGTATTTAGTACTGTCTCCCTCAGTGTGTTAGATAGATAACCTGATGAAAGTCTTTCAGAAATGATAGAAGAAAACCACAACAGAGCCACAGTGGGAGTAGCGCAGCTCCAAAAAAACCAGGGATTCAATCTATTATCTCTAAAAAAAATGAAAATCACCACAAACACAAGAAGGAGCCAAAAGTTGTTCTTGTTAGGAGCAACTGCCGCTCGCAGCTGGTCTGCTTTAGTGCATTAAACATCTGCTTCAGTCAGACGGAGAAGAAACAAAGCAGTCACCTCAAAGAACCCTTCCCAGACAAAGTCTGGGGAGAAATTATCCAGAAACAAAAGGTTCCCACGGGAACATTAATTGAATTCCAATATATGCCTCCGATAATCAAGTCAGACCCGGCTCAGACTGAGAGTCTCCAACTGTGGTACCCAGATCCCTGAATGGAGGGTGAAAGCAATCACTTGTACCTGAGTCGGGCAGGTAGCTCCAGGGCAGCTGATCAATGAGCAGCAGCAGCTGGCATTTTGAAGCACAGATGAACACCGATATTACCCGCGCATGCTGTGATGGCTGACAACCGTCTGCACTGCCCCGGCTAGCTCGCCGTGCTCACCCTCAGCCTTCTAATTCCCACAGCTATCCAGGTCAGCAGTGAGGGATGAGGCTCCTCGTTAAAACCTTTGCCAATTAAAGCAATACCGGCTGCGAAAGGGGGATTCTCGAGAGCTCTCAGGCGCTCATTTATAAACACACAACAAGGCAGCGAAGATGCCACCGAGACCAAAGCGGGAGCCACTGACGAGCTCCACTACACTTGCTGCATACAATTTATTGCTTCAGCATGTAAAGCCAGATTTATAGTTCTGCGTTGACCTGACACAGCCTACGCTGAGGCCTGGAAGAGTGTCTTGCACTGTTGTAAGCCTTTTTAGTTTCTTCCGTGGCTGTGTTTCTTGGTTTTTTTTTTTTTTTTCAGCCACTGAATGATCAGCAGACTTTTCCGCTCAGAAGTTGCCTTACGTTGTATTTTCTGAGCAAACACTGAAGTGACATTCAGAGAGTGGAGAAAGTCACATGATGCAAACAGTTGCAGCCTGCGGAGGTGCATAGTTACTATTCTGGAAAGGTGCAAGTCAGGTTACGCCGCACCCTCCAGCACAGACGGCGTAGATGTGGCGCAGAAGTATACATCAGACTTTACGAGGCACATCTGCCATATTCCAATAGGTGATGAAATCAACAGCTGACAGTACATGCAAACGTTTGTTCTAACTACGGTCAAATAAAGGAATAAAAAGGGGGTATACACACGGTGAGAGGCAGATTGGGAAGTCCACGTACCCCGATGATGGCATTCAGCTCTGTCATAGTCACCTGCTTAGCACGCTCCACTGCCTGAGCAACCTGCTGCTGGTGCTGTGGGAACACACAGTCACAAAGGGAAATTAGAACATCCATCTCACACGCGCGCCCACACTTATCTATCACGTATCTGCGAACTTCACACTTTAGTTTCACAACACGACTGTCATTTTAAAAGTGGGGGTATATTCCGCACACTCACACACTTACTCACGCTCACACACTCTTCAAAATGGCCTAAATAGTATCTTTAGAGTACAGGCAATAACAAGGGCCGTTTTATTTCAGCACTATAATATCACACTGTTTGCGAACCGCGTTTAAAACTTACCTCTTGTGACAGGAAAGGCATAATTTGAGCTAAAATTGCGTTGAGCCGTTTGGCAATCTCCGTCTAGAAAACAAAAGTGGAGCGAAATCAGACGGTGAAGTATGAAACAGACAGTGAATTCATATAACCCCGCCTTTAATGTTTACACCGATTAAGTCAATTACCGCGGCAATCAGAACTGCTTGACTTAACATCCTCTAAACAGCGTGATATTGACATTTGAAATATTTAAAACATTAGGAGAGCCCAGGGGGATGGAGCACAGCTGTGCTGAGAGTGCACTCCATGCTAAACGGATATGAGCCGGCAGAGTGCTGCTGCGTTGAGAGGATCCTCTCGCGCTCTGCCCTCCTTCCCCTCATCTGCAACCGTACTGTCCCGCAGTTAACCTCAGGGTCAAACCACACAACCACACCTCAGGAAGTGAGGCTGACTAGCCGTTTATTCTTTGCTTACATGTGACATGAGCTCTAGATGGCCAAACCATAATCACCTGCAGCTCAAAGCCATCAATCAATACGGCTGGGAGACAATTATCAGCCGACGGAAGTCTCCGGCTCTTCTTTCACAGGGATAAAGACCGAGCCGTTCCTCGGTGCAGATCGCCTGCCCTCCGTCCGTCCGTCCTTCCACAGAGCCCTGCCTGCCTGCATTCTTCTGCTTGTCAACCAACTGCCATGGCAACGGCTGCAGCCCTATCTCGCTGGGATCATTATGCAAATGACACCTCTCCTTGACCGTAACAGGCTTTAAAAATCATATTACGTGCTTGGAGGCAGGTCATTAAATTGAATTTTCAGCCTGTCGATCACATGAACGTAGCAAATGAGTGGTGGATAAAAAGAGCAACAGGGGGAGGTGCGCAGAGGGGTGCGAGCTGCACCCCCTAACCCCCCCTTGTCACAACACTGCACAGCCGGCTTGTCGTGCCTCAGCTTTTCTTCCAGAGATGGGAGATGAGACATCTCAGGTTCAAGCTCTGCACTGGGAGTAGAAAAATAACAGTGCCGAAGCTACATCATCTACGGAATTTATGAGCAGCAGTTCAACCCAGGGCCACTGCAGAACACAAACACATCACAGGGATTTTCTGCGATTTTTCATTTGGAGCGGTACACACAATGTACTTTGCAGACCACCGGCTTATTTATTACACATGGCAGAAATGCCAGGCGGTTTTGGCAGCCTGACGTATTACCTCTGAGCAGAGCCAGGGAGATTGGAGAGTAATGTCCAACAGAACGAGACCCGCTGACCTAAGCTGCAACATTGGACGGCCACTTAGCAGGGCGAGCCAGCAGGACAAACAAGCTGAAGATGAAATATCAGCGGCAGCAAACACAGTGAAGTCTGGGATCAGAGGCCACAACGGGACACACACACGGGCTGGCATGGAAACAATCTATGGGAGCAGATACCGCGAGCGCGGAAGATAACGCTGTAGATTACAGATGACTTTCTGTACGCAAGAAAGACTCCTGCCTCATTTGGCACGCAACGATTGTGAATGAAGCAACGTGTGAGAGTGTGTGTGACGTGAAAGGGTTAGATAAAGGTTGTGCGGGCATTAGTATTAATGCAATAAAGTAAGTGCTCTAGAAAGAGCTCAAGAAGGTGCTCGGAAATGGTTGGAAATCTCCATCGCCTGTATAATCCGTGTTTGTCGAGATAAGCCATGTCAATAGCAGTCGAACATTTGACAGGATTTGTAAAAAGGCCTGAGTGCACAGCCCATTCCTCTGTAGCTTAGTGTCATGGTGACAGCTGGCTGGGAGAGGTCAGGAGGTGACTGATCCACTGCGCCTGAAACAACTGGCAGCCTCCACTCTCTCACAGCACAACATGCAGATACAGAGAACAGCGGCGACTCAGCTCACCACTGCTGTCAAAATAGATTCACTGCAGGGCCGGGAGGATTTTTTTTTTCCTTTGGTTTTGCGGGCGGATAAAAATGGGGCTGTTGTCACTTTAAGTAGATGACAGCTTGGCCCTTGAGAGGCCAGTTTTGTGCTGCTGCTACACAATTACAGGTACTCGGACTTGTGTAGCACCACTTTAAGAGCACTTCCAGGCTGGCTTGTCAGCAGTGTGCAGAAAGGTATTTGCCTGCTGCTGTAAGCGTTGGGAAAATGGAGTTGAGACACTGATGCGCATTAAATACAGAGGGGAAACAACGGGTCACGTCTCTAAACAACAGCTGAAGAGTCAGACTTATGGAGGGCGTCTAATGAGCTCAAGATGACAGCATCACCTGATTCCTGGGTGTTCTAGGAGGAGAAGAACACGACTACTTCACTTGTGTCTGGTCCCATAAAAACGCTTCCTCCGGGGTGAATATGCTAGGATGTCTGTAGAACTGTTCTAACACAAACAAAACTTTCTGTTTATAAATGGACCAGACAGCCAGCAGTTCAATCCATTCTACCGACGTCCAGTGGGGATATACATTTTTCACTGCACGCCTCATCTGTATGTTCACTGCAGACATGTGCTCCGGCTGGCCGAGTTTGTTTTGGCCCTGGGTACGGCAGATAGTTTGCTACTTAGCAAAGGACTCCCACGGCCATGACTCTCACGTCTGCATTACGACTGCAGGTAACAGCCAGATCCATCCGAGCCACACTTGGAAACAAGCACCAGATGACCGTCATTACCCAGCTGACTTCACACATACTGTCACGTCTGATAGAGGCGGATCAAATAACACTGCCGCATCAGTCCATCTGAGCCGAGCCTGTGTGTGCATTCTGACATCTGAATTATGTCCCCGCACGGTGATGAAATAGGCACGGTTAGAGGAATGAATTTCCTCACGACGGAATAAATCTCCTGGCAGGAAAATAATATGCCTGTGTGCATCCAATAATCCATCCCAACCCCGCCTGTTAACCACTCTCCATCTTTTCCTCCTCCCCTGCCCGAGCCGTAAGCTGGGGGAGCTGCACGGACGAGGCCCACACTGTTTGCTCACAAACATGCCGTTCAGCAGGTTAGGGCCCCACTGATGAATTATTCAAGCACTTCCATCAGCTCTGTTGAGGTTCCTGATAAAAGTCAGGCACTAAAATGGATCAGTCGATTAACCTGTTTACACAGAGCTGGGCGCTCGCCCCTCCCCCAGCTCTATTCTCCCACTTGTCTCTGGCTCCCATCCCCCTCCTCTTTCCTCTGGCTGGCGATAAGTGCCTGACAGAAGCTATCAGAGCGGCCCCAGCCCTGACAGACATGCGGCAGCGTGACACACGGCCTCAGACGCTGATGGATCACCCCACTACACCGATTCACCATGCCTCCAGCCCTGTCATTAACCGGGCTGGGCTAGAGCAGGGGAAGGGGCAGCCTCGCCAGGTTAGCAGTAGCAGCAGCAGCAGCACCATGCACGAGAATCTACGGATTACTCATTCATAGCTTCTTTATCGCTCCTAGGATCAATGTGACTGACCCATGAAGCAATTAAACACGGGACCGTCTGATAATGATAAGAGCACCGTGATTGCATGAACCTGTTTGCCCTTCCCTTCAGTCGGCTGTGAAATATTTGTGATGTTCCACCTTTAATCATGAAGCCAAACCTGCTGAAGTCTGCGTTCAGTCTAATTAACAGGCCGCGATAAAACCAGCCTTATTACAACGTATCGCAGTGTTTGTCTAAGTGGCAGTGCAAATTTGCAGCGGCACTACCTTGTTTGTGTGCTGCAGACGCGTGTTGTTTACAGCCCATTACCAACGCTCAGTTTAGTTCAGAGCCTACGAGCGGCTCCTCCTGGGTCTGACATCCCCTGACACTGTGGAAAATCACTGAGCTGGAAAACGTGGGGCGAGCGATGGTACCCACCTGTTTGTGCATCTCTATGTTGAGCCCGTAGGACATCTCGTAGTACTGCGAAGAAAGAGATCAATCGGTCATTTGCATACACCGTCTTTGTTTCCAGGAGGAACCGTATCACTGCATATACTCAACAGATCAATACTCCGATCGTTGCATCATCACATGGTTCTGAAGTTAAAAACAGACCAGCAGCTGGGCGATAAACTCAGATTAGACACACAAGCAAAACACAGATCCAATAAATTGATATTTTTGTTGTTAAGGCGCAGAGAATGATAGGGTTTGATTTATTGATCAGCATCTTCAGCCCTCACATCTCTAGGATTGTCTGTTTACTTAGTGTAAAGTGATTGCTCAACACCCTTGTTATTTCAAGCCAGGTCAGTCTGTCGGGCTGAAATGTAATCTGCCGAGCCCACAAGTGGCAACCGGGGCAGAAATGTCTTTCCAGTCAGTGTCTATTTGATGAAGCAAATGCATTATTCAGTCCATTAGCTTCTACGAAAATTACTCTCAGACAAGAGAGCCGTTCTGTCTGCGATCAGAGCCCCACAGCCCGAGTGTAACCTGACACCGTGTGCTGGCTGCAGTATACTTCCTTACATGTTTACCTAACCTCCTCCCTGTCAGGCTGACATGTTGTTTTCCCAGCGAGAAGAATGTTTAACTGAAACCTGAATGTATTGGTCCAAGTCATGCCCGGTGTGTTTACCTGGGACAACAGAGAGCACAGCCACGGAAGGACCTCTGATTGCGTCATGTCTGGGCTGAATTCCTGCGTCATATAGGCACACCTATGTTTTTCCTAAAGGGCGCTAAAATTAAAGCTAATAATTTAGGTTTACACAAGGTCCACTTAGGGCAAAATAAACTGCTGTGTGTTCCACGTCCTCCATTTTGTTTGCTGTGGTGCATTTTTCCCACACAGCGCCCCAGCCCTCCACCATCAGCTCACACCTAATTTATGGCCGTGCATACGTTTGAGCGTGGAGTCTCCTAGGAGAATAATCAGATCAGCACACACAGAGGGCAAAGCCGCGGTCGACCCTCAGAGATCAGAGGTGCACAGTAATGGAGCCGGCCCACTGCCGCCTGCCTGTCAGGAGGAGTTTCTGCGGAACAGCCAGCTACATCCAACCCTCCTGGGGGATTTCACAGGCCTGTACCTGACACTCAACCCGCCCTAACAACCGCACAGGTGATCACAATAGCCTGCCTCACTCCACCCAAACGAGAGCTCGAACAAGTCAGGCAATTTGGAGCCATAATTGCAGTCTATTGTAACAAAATCTTACCATGACATAATGGCGCTGCATCTCTGTCTTCTCATTGGCCAGTTTGTCATACTCCACCTTAAGACTAAAATAGAGAGCAAGGTGTCAATTTCATACGTCTCTTTCATAACTCACTGACACTTAACCACTTAGCAGAGGTGTACAGAAGACAAAAAAAAAAGACTGCTGCTTTTCATTCCTGCAGAGGTCAACAACCAAATATCAGCACTAAACTTTGCAGTTCAAGTGGACTCAAAAGGCAGTAAATGTTGGCATACGGTGTAATCATTACCTGTGATACTGTGCTTGCAGGAACTGAAATTCGTCTTTAATCCTGTCGCAAGACTCTGCTACAGTGAATTTGAAGCCCGGCTGACCCGGCTGATGTGGGGCCTGAAAGGAAAAATAAATAAAACCATCACTGTCCGAATTAGTTCCCACGTTTCACTTCTTTCAAGACACCTTCCGCAGCAGGTACAGTGTGTGACATTTCCACGGCAAACAGGAGGATTCTACTTAACACCTCTGGGAGCTCATAAAACACTGAATGGGCTGAGAACCAAATGGAATTTGGAAGCATGAATTAAAAAGCAACACCTGTCCTCTGTATGCGGGAGTGTCGATGGCACACATGGAGTGTAACACAAGCACACAGGCGTCTGACGAGCAGCTCTGCCGGGCAGTTTGAGGGGGATTGGCACCGTCAGGAACCATGTCAGCACCACGGACTAATATGTCAGATATGGTAAGCAGAGAGGCAGCGCTTCTTACCGGATGTCGGCCCTGTGGATACATCTTGAAATGTATCCTTTGTTTATCTCTCCGGTGCTCTGCTCCTTTGGCCAAACGGTGGCTCACAGGCGCTCAGAGGGAGGGGGGGGTGGAGGTGGAGGTCGTGGTGGTGGTGGTGGTGGCGGGGTGATGGGGGGTGCTAGCGAAAATCCTGTGTTGGAAAATGACGCGGATTAATCTAAAACACACACACACACACACATTTTGTTTGCAAACTAGCCACCGGTTATTAACATT
>CAAKHB010002274.1:96386-106876 GCA_901007665.1 Aeoliscus strigatus
CGCTGCGGGGAAAGGGCAGATGACTGTCTTTGTCTGATATCAGCCATGTCTGAGACTCGACGCCTTGTTTTGAAGGTTCCACTCGGACCCCACGTGGGACCCCTCTGCGGCTTTAAGGCGTCTCGACCAATCACAGCGCGGTGCACTTACCCAGCGGCCCGCCATTGGCCAGCGTCGGCCGAGCCTGTCACTCCCGCAGCCGCCTTGTCAATCAATACCACGCGGGGTCAAGCGCTGACAAATGCCTGAGCTCCTCGGTCCTCTGCCTGTGAATAGAGGCTGCAATAGCTGCTTAATTAGCTTCCAATGGCTTTTCTCTCCAGTTCAAACAATCTGTTACCACCACGTGGTAATGAGAGCCTACATTAAACAAAGGAAGAAAGGAAGCATGCAAACAGTTGCGACGTTACAACCTGTAGTTTTCCCCTCACATGATATGGGCCAGTAGAAGCAGCACACAAAAAGATTTTGTTTGCCCTCATAACAACAGTAAGCCGACCCTGCTTTAACATTAGCCATGGGTGCAAAAATAATGTCACGCTCGATAAATGGATGGAAGTGCTTCCACGATCAACCGCCGGTGAAATATTGAACAAAACAAGCAAATTAAAGGATATTACCAAGTTTCCAAGCCTGTTTTCCAGTGAGTGTGCTTGGGTTGAAATAATTCACGGAGGTAACATTTCTTTGCTACTGGTTTGGTATGAAGTAAAAAAAAAAAAAAACAACAACACTGTAGTCAGAGACAAGTCAGATTGTTATTATTCGTGTTATGGAAAGGACTAGACGTGTGTGAAGTCTCACTGTGAGATCTCATGGGATTGAAGTTGTCCCAGGAAGTGGGAGAGTCTTCTTCTGGCCCGGGAAAATGAGGAAAGAGTTGGAATAATGTCAGACAGTAGTGTTATCTCAAAGACTAAAAAATAAACAATGTAGATGTGATGCTTTGTCGAGCTTTTACAGGTTAACTTTGGACACGCTACAGTTGTGCCACCATCACGTGACAAAAGAGATGAAACCTTAGGAGAAGCCATTTCTCTATGCACATTATTAAATAATAACGTAAACAAACACTCACTGACATATTCTATTAATGTGGAGATGTATACATGAACAGTGAACAGTAATTCAATAAGACACATGTGCCCCCCCTCCCCATATATATATATATATATATATATAACTATATATACACGATTGTACGTAGTCATGCATGTATAAGTAAGTATAAATACATTTTCCTGGTGTTGCGGTTTACTAATTTCCTTAAAGTGGGAGAAACAACCTGTCATGTTTCACACTGGATGTAGAAGTAACGTTTCGGGAATGCAAAGGTCATTTTGTCATGTTAGGGTCTGAGGCTGCCCAGCAGTGGTCTACTTGTCATTCCTGTCAGTCCCCTGGAGGATGTGGGATAACTGTTTTTTTCACCCCCAAAAAAAGTATGGAGGCAGTCTGTGAGAAACTCAAGCACACACAAGAGCTGTCGGGCTAATCTCAGCCAGGCACCCCCTCACGCCTTTCAATACAGAGTCCTTGGATTAGAGGCAACAAAAGACCGAGCCAGACCCCAGGGAGAGGGGGGCCCTCCGCCCACTGAGACCCCCACACTGTTTATTTACACGGAAACCCCAGCCTCGCTGAAACTCCCACTCTTTGGCATTACACACTGGCCTATTTGCAGAGGTGGCTTTAATTCTTGACAGAGCAGGGATTGTCCGCACTGCTGCCACTTTGAACTTAGCAGCAGCCTGTTTTCCACGTAGCTCTGATTTTGGAAAGTAAGCAAATATTTCCGTCAACAGAACAATTACTGCATGTGCTCTTATTGTTCTAAAGTAGCTTTAACGATGTTCCAAAGGGGAAACGATCAGTAATTGTGCTTTGCAGCTGCAGAACAAGACAAAGATCAACAATATGGGGGAACTAGTCATGAATCTATATTGGATGCATTGGAGGTCGTACAGCATCGGCTCATTAATGCGACTTGGAGTTAATAAATGACTTGGCAATTTTTCTCTCTTAGGCACGCTTACTTTCCTGTTCACAAAGCAGAAAATGAGCCCTGCAACTGCAAAAGCCGGCTAGTTTTGCACTCATGTGTTAGGGCGCTGGCCTGCTGTTTACATGGAGATGCACACAGACACACTGCTCATTCACAAACACACTCACACACACACGCTCTGTCTATGAGGTAGACACGTCATTCACAGCAACAGAAATTCACCCATGTGCAGGCATTCCATGGAACAAAAGGCCCACAGTGTGGCGTGGCCAGATGAATTGCACCCTCTGTATTATCAGCGTGACTCATCAGCCCATAATCAACGAAAACAGGATGAAAGTTCTTATCAAAGGAGAAAAATGCAGACATGAGGAGTCCCAAAGCAATAAAAAAAAAAAAAAAAAAGAATCCTGAGCTGCAGGAGGACCTGGACATGCCGATTCTCTTATATACTTAGTATTGAATATAGTTATATGCAAGTGCATAACATATTTTATGAAACAATAACCACAGTTTGACAGTTGTAACTCCCATGCTTCATATTCTTATCCCTCTCAAGTTGAGCGCGTCCAGAGGTGACGGTCGCAGCCTTTCCCCCCTCATACTCTGTACACATTAAACATCAAGAGTCAAAATTTCCTTTGCGAGCTGGAAACACATCACCGCTTCGTTTTATTTCAACTGTGTTGACAACAAGCAACAAATTACAGCTATTCATAAGTGGCAGCGGCTCACAGCTAGTCTTTGTATCAAATTATCCCTCCCCAGCCGTCTGCTTCTGGCCATGTCTGGCCATTATTCAGGACACAAACACTATGGAAAGATTCCACATTAAACTGATCAGAGGATCAAGCGGTACCAGTTGACTAAGAAGATCTGCTGGTAACTGAGATTTTGTTTCTCTAATCCAGTTTGCTAAACGGTGAACGTGATTAAAAAAGATTCTTTGGGCCTAAATGTAGTTATGGCTCATGATTACATTCACATGGTATGGGCCTGACTTCACATGACCGTTCTAGACGAGAACTCTGTGGTCAAGGTGACAGCTCATGCAAAAAGAAAAGTGACTGTTTGGCTGTGAGGGTCTCAGTGGGCTTACATTCACTTACAACACTTGTAAAGACAATGGGAGAGGTGCAGTGCCTCCGAAATCTCCTTGATGAGAGTGCAGGTTCCTGTCTTCATATACTGTACTTCAGCACTTCTGCCTCACAGAGGAGCATTCCACATTGGCTGGCACACAGTAATATAGCTCTGCTCTTCCATGCCAAATTGACTCCACAAGTGCTCCTATACCTGCTGACTGACACATGCTCACTGAAAATGACTCCTTCACCAGCAGCCAGCATTGCTGCTTGCTCTGGAGGGGTACTTGATTCCATTATTAAGTTGAAAAAGAGAGACAGAGTGAGAGGATTGGGTATGGGGGAGGTGGAGGTGGAGGGGGGGAGGAGGGAAAAAAAGAAGCTTGACTGGGTAGAGAAGAATAATAGAGAGCTGAGGAAGTTATCAGGGCAGGGAAGGGTGAGACTGGAGTCTGACAGCAGATCAGAGAGCTCTGCCAGCTGGAACCTCTGCTCATGAGGTCGGCAGAGCAGAGCCCAGCGGTGGACGGCAGTGATCAACTCTGCTGTACAGGGACAGGTCAGAGCAGGAGCATCTACGCTGCACGGATCCACTCCACCTCGTCACATGACGGTCACATGTTAATTACTATTCAATACTAGTTATCAAATGCTGTTAAGACAAAGCTTAAAACCTACGTGTTTACACATGCTTTTAACTAGCTTACGCCTGCAATACTTCTGCAATACTTCTGCAATACTGCTTTAATGTGTTTTAAATAATTAACATACTACGTTATATTAATAATAATAATAAACTTAAAAAAAAAACACAAAATAGCAAAGGCTAAGAACGTAAAAGACTTATATTGTCATATGAGATGGCGGACACAGTGGTGAGCGGAGCTACATGCGGATTATAAACAGTCTGCGATGTGCAGACAGTTGATGATTGTGACCTGAGGTGACCTGCGGAGATGAAACTTTACGCCAAAGAAAAATACATTCCCAAGCATTGGAAAGACTTGCTGCAGACAGCGGTGACGTAATGTCATAATTAAGTTACTGTGCTGAACTGGCATCGGCACACATGGATGCAGGGCAGGAAAACGTTCCCTTGGTGAGCCAAGAGGGCGTCCAAGGTACTAACCGCAAGAAAGTAAAGTATGTCTCTGTGAACTGTTGTCAGACACATAATCCCAGTCTGTCAGCATCTTATTCGATGTTCTTTGCATTGATTCCAACCATTTCTCTCCGTATCGATCACTTAAACCCCAAAAGAACGGGAACGTAGCTCTGGTTTAAAGACACCTGCGTTCAAGTGAAATGAAATGAAATTCCTGCATGAAACATTCTTGTATTTTCAACATCCCGGGTCATTCAGCAGCCTTCACATGTGACGAGAGGGATTGTGTTGTGTTTTCCATACACACGTCAGTGTGTTTTTGCTCTCGAGCAAGGACATAAACGGGTTAAAGAATTAGACAAAAGCCCTGAGAGAGTAAGCGAGACCAAATCAACAAATTAATGCCTGTCCTACGAGAGGCTAAGCCTCTTATTTTTTTTCAAATGAGGATGGAAATGGACTTCCTTATTAAATCTAATTATTAGCCGGTGCCCTCCAAACGTCTTCTGAAAACGCCTCGGGCAACCAGGCTATTAGCATAAACAGCAGCACTGCGAGCTTAAAACAAATGGTATATTTAGTCGGTGTTAATGGGATTAAAGTGTGCTGGATTCAGGAGCACTTCTACTTACAGTGAGCATCACGTCTTCATTATGGATGCCCTGACTTCTCCATTTCCACTCTCTTTGTTTGCGTTTCATTCCACTCTGTTGCCTCCCACTCCTCTCTGTTATTCAACAGATTGTGTTCAATCTTGATCCAAAAATCCCAGACAATCATAAATAATAAAGGATTACACCAATCTCTGACAAGCTGGTGGCTCGCCAGCGGCAATGCGCACACAGAGAAATAATTGTTGGCCATCTGTGCACCAGATTGGTAAGAGAAAGGGTAAACAAAGAGCACAGTGTACCTGCTAAAGCTTTTTTCCCCTTCCTCCCCTCGTTTCAGCCAGAGAACATGAAAGGCTTAGATGACGTTCACCCCTGCAGAATCCGCCGGCTTGCTCCAAGACATTTTTTGATTAAAGAGGTTTCAGAAGCACAGCAGACTGACAAGCCGCGCCTGTCAGGAATCCAACAAAGCTGGGGGTTATCTCTCTATCACAGTGCTGAGATGTCGCAGCCGCATCGAGTGAGGATGAAGGACAATCAACCGGGCAAATGACCACTTTTAAATGTCATAAATACACAACTCTCCAGGAAGGAAAGCGGAGTCATGAAAGCTCACCTCCGCGGCCTCATAAATCACTCCTCTGTGGATGAAGATTGGATTTACTGCAGTGTTACACATTGCCAGAGCCCCCCGCTGGCCTCGGAGAAGCCCAGACTGACCATCACCGATCCTCGTTAGGGAGAATTGATCTTGTTGCTTCAGAGTGTGGGAGTCAATCAGTGCACTTTTGATGTTAGCTGTAATGTTAATCGTGATTAGACTGATGTGTCAGAGAATAAATCGATGACAGATGGAGTTCGTGGACGCAACCGTCTATTTCATAACCTGACTCCTGTTTACTGGCGTGATTATGACACATTTTGTACAAAACATCATGTCAACTACTTGGATTTGGACATGATGCTGGATTTTCTTTCCACATTATGATGTGAAACTGAACCAAAAGCTTGTGTTTTTCTTTGTTGTTGAGAAACGAACTCATGGCGGCCCGAACCGAGGACTCTCATTACGGCGTGAATGTATCTACGTGTGTTAAGATGGAGATAAATGGTGCCGAATTCTGGAGCCGGGGAGAGACAAAAGACAGTGCGGCGGCATAATGAGCTGTGTTTATGTGCAGTGTTGCCTGACCTGTTGACAGGGGCTAATGAAGTTACAGTCAGTGGAGGGATCTGCTGCTCCTAATTAAACTCATTTGCCGTGTTGGAGAGGGGAGGCGCTGCAGCTGGAGCGGGAACGACAGGCAGATCCATCACCACAGCAGACACACACACACACACACAAGCAGGAGCTATTTGTGTTGAGGGGGGATTAGATATAACTTTATTGCATACACAGAATTCATGACTCTGCGTTTGATATGATTATATGAATCCTCCTGAAAGCTGACTCACTCGCTTTTATGAAAGAGCAAAAAGACTGACGATACGTCCACCCTCCTCCGAGGACCCGCTGGGAGGTATGGAACCGACACATATACACGACTCTATCAAGTGCAAAAAGAAATAAAGTCAACGGTTAAATAAAGCAGCAGATGCAGGAAATATTTTACACCTAACTGAGCCGACAGTGTGGTCACAGCTCTGACATCTGGAAATGTTGCAGCCACCACTGAGCTGTTAGAAAGTGGGAGAGCGCTCGATTGACTGTCACAGAGTCTGAGTGGAGTTCAGTGTGTGCCATCTTAACCACAGCTCCATCGTAGCCTGTAATCCAGCTCACCACCAAAGCCACTGCTGCTGGCTGCCTGCGCGGCTCAAGCCTCATTGTTTGTTTATGCAGCACGTAGACCCGGCCATTAAAAGTGGGAAGACTGTCAAAAATAAAAAGAGACTTTTCATGTTTGAGGGCTGCAATTGTGGCTCTTGTGTGATGTTTTTCCTCCACACTGACCCTTTGCTTTCAGGTCGGGAAGCCGCTTAACCCTGAGCTGTGGAGCAAGACGATTGGCTGGGCAGAACACGGTATTTTTGAATGTGGTGGTGTGGAGGGTGCCCCTGGCAGAGGTAGCGTGGTAGCGTGCAGTGACTATGGTTGTGCAACCAAGGCAGCCTGCACATCATTATAATGGCTCCTCAAGCGAGGGAAGCCAAAGATCCTTCATGAATGGGTGCATCATTTCCCTCATTATGTCCTAGTTACCTTGGCACAAATGTCACTGCGCGACCATTCGGCAAACTGAGCGGCGGCTATAGATCGCACCGACGGGGAAAACAGAGGTGGAGCTAGGTATCGAAACAAACGGTCGCATCCCAAAACAGCTTACAAATGCTACGAGCTGTTTAAAATAGCCCTACCCAGCTCACGGCCATCGGAGCCATTCAAATGCTAGCGCAGCGAAAGGGGGAATGTGGAAATTTGCTATGTAGTTAACTTGCGACAGCCATCAATTAAGTTTACGATTCAGGCGCCTTTGGGCCACTGTCGCCAGGCCTCAGTCTCCCTCTGATGTCATTACACAAATCTGTTTGAGTCTGACAGTGCAACAAGGCTGTAGGACACAGGGGGAGAAGGAGGACGAGAGTTGGCCCGTCTCCTCTCCTCTGATAGCAGGAGATTAGCCGGCCTTGGGGCCTCTTATCGCATCTGTGGATCCTGTGTAAATGTAGGTTCTAGTCTGGCAGATTACATCAGCAGAACCTGCAGGGGACACAGGCCGGCCGCCGGGGGACCACGATGACTCCCTTCAAGTGACAAATGTATCCCCTCCACCCAGGACCTGGGTGCATTGCTGGGGATGGTCGCTATCAGCCAGTTCCAGTGAGTCCCCAGAGGAGCCAGAATTAAAACTGTCAACTTCCATTTAGTCCAAAACTCTCCCCCCGTAGCATTTGTTTCCACTGTGCATCGCTGATAGTGATATTAGTGGACAGCGCGCCTCGCTTTGGATAAATGTCTCCACTGTGTACGTGGAGGTGTGTGTCCCGACAGCAGAACCAACCGGCTGACGTGGGACATGACATCTGCGGCCCAGAGGCCGTGAAGGTGCCATGTGACTGTGAACGGTTCATTTTAGGATACACAAACACACACCGCCTTGTTTTTTTCTTAATTCCGTCTATGTGTCTACTGTATGTTCGACTCATTCCAGCCACACAGACAGACGGGCCACATCTGGGGAGCGGCCAATGGGAGGCTATCCCCCTTCCTTCTTTTCTCCCTGCTCCCTATGTCTGTCATCCCACCCAGAGAGGGGAAGTGGTGAGGTTGGAGTGGTTGGCCAGACGGGGCCAGCTGTGTGACCACAGACCTCTGAGTGTGTGTATGTGGGAGGGAGGGCGGGATCCACCGGCCTTATTACAGACCCAACTACACACTGGGCCTCACAGACAGCTACTTCACAGCCAGCAGCTGCCACCGAGTAGCAGGAGTAACACTGCAGGATTTGTTCTGTGACAGCGGAGAACGTATGGTTGTGTGTTGCTATCAATCATAAGCATATCTAGAATCCAAGGGTTGAGTAACATAAATCACTGTGCGGCTGCTTAATTTCCACATGCAAAAGTGTGTGTGTGTGTGTGTGTGTGTGGGGGGGGGGAAATCACAGTGTCATAAACAAATTGAATACGTCACTGAAATGACAAACTCACTAATGGGATACAGATGTTAAACGACCCCGGCAGTTTAGGTTGGAACGTGCTTGAGCGCCGGCTGCTGCCAGCTTCTATCAGCTGACTGTTGCTGGACCGCACCGCCAGCCAGATCACAGATCACTGTTTTGCCTCGGTCCCCAGGGTGGTGATTTATGAGCTAATCTGGGTCTGTCTCCCCAGATTCCAAGTCTTTCCCTCCTGGGATGTGTATGTGCATATGTGTGTATGCGTGTGTGTGTGTGTGTGTGTGTGTGTGTGTGTGTGTGACAGTGGGATGGATCGACCACGCAGCGACCAAACTCAGCTCACAGGCCCTGACATCCATCTCCATGATCGTACAGCATGAGCACTAAAAGAACGGGGGCCGATAGACACGTGTTTTGCAGCACACGCAGACACAAACAGCTCACACATACTTGCACGGCAGCAGAATAAATTAAGTGTTGCATATATAACCTTGGTTATTTGCAATTTGTCATGCGGCCCAAGAAAGATAATTGAAGCAACCTCCCAGTATGCAAATAGAATGATAATCAGCCCACGACACTCTACCAAACACATATGCAGGGAGAGAGAGGGAAAAAAACCAACCCTGTTACGTTGTTAGCAATTTCTAATAGAGGACACATATTGACCCATTTTCCTGGAAAGCAATTTGTCCCTCCAAAATAAAACTAATAGGTGGAAAGATGAATGGATCAGAGTTGGCGAGCCTGGGTGCACTGTGCCACAAGGCACTAAATCACCAGATTATTAGTTTTATGAGCCAAGCCCATGAGAGAATAATTGCTAATGTTCCCAGAGTAACCAAGGGAAATAAAGGTAATGGAGCAATTTATAAATTCTGATTGGTATACATGGAGAACTTCCATCCCATCTCCTTTGTTATTTTACTGCTCTCGATAAAATACGCCCAGAGCTCCACAAACACAAGGGCGGCTATCAAAATCAATACAATCACACTGCTGCCTCTGCTCCTTTGTTATTTTTAGTGCAATGCAATTTGACCTGCAGCCATAAATCAAAATAATGTGGAAAGTTAAGAAAAAACATCAACTTTCCTCAGTGTGTCTGGGATTCACTTCCAACACACTTCACATACCGTATGTGAGACCTTTCTTACTAATGATGATGGCAAGCTCTGAAATCATTGAGTCAGTCAATAACATCGTTCCACACACGGTGCAAACGCAGGCCAGCAGGTGTTCTAATGAATCCTAACTGTGCATCACTCATCCTGTTCGGGTTACCGCACAACTTTCCACCAACCAGACCCAAATCCCTAATTTCCACCTCTTCATAGCGCTCTGGAGTTTAAATTGTAAGCTACACCGCCGCCTGAAATGTTCTGCAGATGTAGATCCTTCTCATGTGGTTCCTGAAAGCAGAGATTTATCTGGTTAGAGAGGCCTCAACACTCCGCAGCCACAGTCTGCCTGCCTCTTACTCCAGCCCCAGTGGGTGGTCTCACTCGCGTCCTTTACATGAGGGTGATCAGATAAACAGCAACAACCATTCTTATGGTTTTAACAAATGGTTTCATGACAACACGCCAGTGGGAGACAAGCAGCTAATTCGTGTAGCATCATCTGATCCACTGACGTTACATGAGGTCCAGGTGAAAGGAGGAAAAGCAGATTATGTGCAGAGAATATGTCAGTATGGAGGCTGGGTGATCTCCCAGCTCTGAGCAGCTTGACTATCGTTGCATCTGTGATGGATTTGTTCTGCTGGAGCGTATCTCTCCATACGTACAGTACACAAACACACACGCACACATATGCAGGACCTGACCTTTCAATGGCGCCTCATGCAACTGAGGACCTCCTCATATAGCTTCCACTCACTTTGGCATTTTATGAGTGTGTGTGTGTGTGTGTGTGTGTGTGTGTGTGTGTGTGTGTGTGTGTGTGTGTGTGTGAATCAACGTTGCTCACTTCCTGGTTTCACAGGTATGCAGTGACACTGATCTGGGCCAGCACGATATGTTCTGATGAGCGGTATTTTTTCGGTGTTTATTTAATTCC
>CAAKHB010002274.1:130992-156810 GCA_901007665.1 Aeoliscus strigatus
AAAGGGGGGGGAAGGGGGGGGGGGGGGGGGGGGGGGGGGGGGGGGGGGGGGGGGGGATCACAGATGAAAGAGCTGCACATTAAGCTGTTTACCAAGGTGCTGTGAAAAGGTGTTTTAGCTCCACATAATGAGGGAGAGACACAGAGCTTATCTTGTTAGATATTCAGGGCTGCCAGTTCGCAGCCTTTTACATCCCTCCCGGACATCAAAGAAAACTCTTTCTCTGGCGAGAAGATGTCTAAAAATAGCCGCGTCCCTGCAGATCAAATTAGCATGGAACTATTTCATGACGCGAGCACTCAGCGACGTGACGCTCGTGAACCTGTTTGTCAGGAAGAGAAGGGGAAAAGGAAAAGAGAAGTGCAGGGAGGGACCACCAGCATGATAAGACACCTCCAAACGGGGTTTGTCAGCATGAAAATCAGTGAAATTAACGACAGTCAGCAGATCTTTGTCCTGTCGTCCTGTCAAACCTGATCTGTCCAACAGCTCAAACTCCCAGTGTGAGAGACGGCGTCCTCAGGCGGGTTTGGTGAATTTGTTCATCCGGAAATGAAGGAAAATTTCTGATGTTTCAATTCTGTCTTCATGTAAACTGACAGAAATCACACCAAAGGTCTTTAAAGTTTCATATATTTGAAATCAGTTTATTAGGAACTCTGAAATACAGAAAGTTTTTCTCATTTCAGGATTTACAAATTCAGGGTTTTTGCTAAACCTAAAAAATGAACAACTAATAAATGAAATCAGGAAAACTGCAGCGACTTCGCTTCTATTTTCACGTAAACGGACAGAAATTAAGACAAATGTTTTAAAAGTTCCACATGTTTGCATTATCAGTACTCAATTCAACCCAATTAGTAAATTCAGTCGTTTCCCCTCATATGAGGATTAATCCTGAGTGTGTTCATGCCGAAATGAGTAAAACTGTAGAATTTTACTAATTTCACTTTTACTGATAAACTGAATTTAAACATAGGAAACGTTAAAGAGAGTTTTACTCCAACAACACCAACAGCACCAACATTAATGACTGGAACACCCACGGAGAAGAACCGTAGTTTGTAAATACACAACCTGACAAACATCATCAGCTCCAAATCACCAAATGAGTTCACCTCCTCCTAGAAACACCTCAGCTCACGGAGCTGCATGTTTGCATGAGAGGTGCTGGACAAATAAAGTGTATTATTCATGTCAGCGTTTGCTTTGGGCCCCATCCGCCCCCATAATCACTGGATAATTTGACCTCCTGTAAACACTGTGACGTTTAAAGGAGCCGGGACACGTTAAAACCCATCGTTCCTGGAGACGGATTTGGATCTCAGATTGTCCAAAACTGTCACAAGCTCCAGTGCAACAAAAATCTGCTGATACACAACTCAATGCCACCACTTTGTGGGATTATAACACAGTTCAAGCATAAACAACTTTGTGGAGTGAAGTTGGTGCGTTACGCTTCGACCAGAACACAATCCTCAGTCTGTGGGCCGGTGCTGGAGGACGGCTTAGCAGCTGTTACTGCAGAGGTAACGCAGACACCTGTAGAATGTAATCAGAGTACTACGAGCGCAGATTGCTGGAGCTGCTCTACTGTGTTAATATCACATCAGTAACAGACTTTCCAACTTCTGACACCGGTCGTGGAGAAGTTGACGCCGGAGAGTGAGACCGAAAGCTCACACAACCACAAATCTGTCTAAATCTAATACAGGGCTTCTCGGTTTACACCCACGCGAGGGGAGGGGAACGCAGCTGGAGGAGATGGTACTGAACGGACACACCGGTCACATGACGCCCCTCGGGTAGGTCAATCGATAAAAGAAGCTCTGAAGCCTCTCCGCTGTGTGAGTCTCCCACCGAGTGAGATCCAGCTGCAGTGAAAACCGGCCGGACTCCTCCTCCCCTGTGTTATTGGAAAGAATCTCAGTAAGAATTACAGAATCTGGCCGCCTGTCAGGAAAACAAATGAACGCAGATGTAGTTTTCCATTTTACAGGCTGTTTATGTCTTGCAAATTCCTCCTCCAGAAGAGTGGGGTATGTTCTTTTATGTTTTAATGGCTCCGGGTGACCGCAGCCCTTTGTGGCAAACACACGTTTCCAATACTAATGACATCCAGTCACACAAGGCTCTGGCAGCAGCGTGCTACTAAGACTCCGTGCCCACTGTGTAATTAGTGCACCACTAACTCCTAGTCTGGGGAAACATTCACGACCACATTAAACGCCGGTGGTTTTTCACCTCAAAGAGTCCGAAGCAGATGGATACACTCTGGAGGAATCAAACACCAAACAAATGGCTTTCATCAGTTACACCGATAACATTTGAGGTGGGGGTGAAGGGCCCCGGCGGTCCCTGCAGGACTTTCCATTGAACCAACGAGGATTGGACAGGAAGGACCGACACGTCACTGCTGCAGCTTCGTCTCTCTCCTGGAGAGTGACCGTCTGAATGTTTGACTTTGAGGAGACAAAACTGTCACAGATTAAACTTCAAGCGTCCCAGCGGCTCTCAGGCATCATCAATAAACCATCAATCAGCTGGAGAGGAGGGGTGGAGGATTGGTTGTTGTTCTGTGCAATACTGCCATCTAGTGGACGTCACACACTACAGCAAGTACAGTCTTTTATGAGCAGAAGCAGTAAAACACTGTGAAGACCCTCGGTGTATGAAAATAAAAGTGGTGCATCTGGTAATCTGACGAAGTGGAGCAGAACTGAACTGGAGCGTTTCATCTGTGCGGAAGGACAGAAGTCATGAGACCACGAGGGACGTTTACACACATACACACACACAACGTCCACGGCAACAAGTGAGATACTGAAAGAAACGTTTACTCACCACACCAGATCTTTCACAAACCAATGGGTAGAAAGATTTAAACGCCGAGACAAAAACGGGAAAACGGCTCCAAAAGTGCTTTGTCACTTCACCCAAAGCCAGATCAACCTTTGACCTTAACGTGGCCTTAATGTGGACAGAGACGTTGAGTATTAAGCTATTAAGCTTACGACGTACGAGTACGCTTGAACACAAAGACAAATACTGTTGTTGGTAGTTTCATCTACAACAAAGCATCAGCTGTTCAAAGTTGATCAGACGGTTGATGTCTCATTCACATACAAACTGCATTGATTTCCCTGAAATGAGCAGAAGTATAAACGTTAACATGTACTTTATTTAACTCACAATGACAGACTGCGCAGTGCACTAAGTTACTTCCTATTAGCCACTTCCCTTGTGATTAAACTGTTGGTTTACTTCTTTGGTTTTAATTTATTTACTTTTTCACTTATTTACTTTTGAAATTTCAAACAAGGTGGCATGAGAAAAATAAAGCGAAAAAATACAATCAAATTAAAAAAAAAAAAAAAACAGACATGGGGGGAGGGTAATGTGCATGTTTGTGCATGTGCATGTTTGAATGAAAGAGAAATTATATAATTAGTTTATCACGCAGAAATGAAATTATATAGTATTGCAGTCTGTATCATTATATAACATTCAAAAAAATATATGAAATGATGCAACATAAGATATGATGTGTTACAATACCGAGTTTGATAGTGTGACAATAATATATTATGTAGTCTAATACATGTTCTAATATAGTATAATAAGAGACAACATAATAATGAAGTAATTATAATAATAGAAGAAATTAATAACTACACACACACATATGGCAGGGGGTGGGGGGGTCTGCCTGTCACCAGCACAATGTCATTGTACAACGTGCTGTCAATAACTTACTATTTATCTATAGGAGCTGATTTATTCTAACAGACGCTGACATGAAGCAGCTCCTCTGTTTGTCAGACACTGTGTCCTACAGATCAGAACATGGACGCTCACACTCCCCCGGTGGGGGAAAGGCCGCCTGACGACCTGGACCGGAACAGGGAGTCTAAAGGGTTAATTGCACACATGACTAGAGCCAGAGGAGGAAGCAGGCTCTGAAGTGTCAGAGCAGAGCTAAGGGACTTTCTCAGGGACTGTTAGCGAGCGGGGGGAGGATCCCAGCACTCAGCCCTGACACTCCATCTGGTCCTGGTTAAAGCCGGATGGAAGAAATTCTTTTTGAAAACAGTCGCAATTGTTTTTGCTGTAACAACTGCGAGCAGCCGACAGAGATGAAACCACAAATCAGTCTGAAAATAATATTTAGCTAGTTTTTCATGTCAAGTGAGTCATAACAGCACAAAGGATGATGGCTGGAAGGAACCCGGCCAAACACATTTCTGCTGAGCGCGAAGGGAACTGGAGTGCAGGCGCAGCTTTGATAGCTTATTACATTTCTTTCCTGAGTAAAACACACCACTGGTGCACATGCTTTTTATAGTCCGTCCTGAAATGATCAGCCCCTTCACCACCCACAGAACCAAATTCAGTCCAGTTTGAGCCACAAAATCGTTGGCTGCTTCTTTTTCGCCAAGTTACATCCTTTGCACACGAGCATGATATCCAGATGCAGATTAAAGACCACCGTCACGACACTTTCCCTATGAAGTCATTTGTGACATCACAAGCTAACAGGGGTCGTTAATGACACGTTTTACAAACACAAGCTGCCTCAGAAATCAGTTCGGCACCGCAACCCATCAACGGTGTCTGTGGTGAACATGTCTGCCAAAACGAAGACCGACGAGTCAACGACGACGCTGGCTCACCGGCGGTTGCTCCAACACCTTCACACCTCGGATGGACAGTCATGTTTTTTGTCACGTCACCTCCTGCTATCGCTGCAAAAACTCTTACCAAGAGTATTTCTCTCATTTCTAGCCAAAAAATGTCTTTACACTTAAAATAAGACATCACCTGAAAAAGTATCTTTTTTATATATTTTTTTCACTTGTTTCAAATTAAATCTCACTTGAAAAAAGCTGAAAAATCTGCCAGTGGAGAAAGACTTTTTTTTCCTTTCTAATAAGAACACTTCAGAATGAAGACTTGAGAATGAAACCGTTTTATTAGAAAATGTTGACATGTTCAGTCAGCAGCTGAATTAACTGTGAGACAAAAAGGTGAAATAACTTCCTCGTCTAAACACCGAACGTAACGGAAGTCACGTAAGATAAAAAGTGGAACTCCAAAACAAACCAAAGGGAGGGAAGAGAGCGTACTCAGCAGCTTTCCACGTGACGTGTCCAGGATTAGTGGGACACCTTGGTCCGATTCCTCCTTCATAACTCGACGGATTTCACACAGTCCATTCTCTGAAGGCCTTTAGTGGAGTCACCTCCTCTCTCACAAAGGTTCCTAACCCTTAAACTGCCTTGCGGTGATACTCTGGAGGGGCGACTTCATAGTCACTTGCATTGAAGAGCGCCGCAGAGTTCTTGACGAGATACCTGCAACGGAGCCACGGTCACTTTCTCCTGCCGCCGGCGAACGGACACGAGGGACATGAAGTGAGTCGGGAATACTCACTTGAGGAAGTCTTGTAGATAACTGAGGAGCAGAGCCAGGCTCTTCTCGTCCAGAGGCGTGTAAGCCAGCATGGCTCCGATTCGCACTTTCAAAGCCAAGCAGAGGCAGAATTTCACTCACCATGTGACCTCTGACCCCTCTCCACACACTACTTCAATAGCTACACTTCATAAAAATGCAAAAACTCAAAATCCCACCAACAATATTTGTCTTATTTCTGGTCAAAATGTCGAATTTCCAGCCATAAAAATCTCTTTACACAAAATAAAACCTATAAAGTAGTTTTATTTTTATCTTTTGCTGTTTCAAGCATATATTCACATGAAAGAAGCAGAAAAAAGCTGCCAAGTTTTTGTTTTTTTTTTTGCTTGTAACAAGAGAAAAACTATTTTAGTGGAAAAACTGCTTGAAACAAGTGAAGCTTGTCTGAAAACACCTTACAATTTAGTGAGAGTCATTTTAAGTGAGATGAAAGAGATTATTTGACTGGAAATAATAGACAAATTAGAACAAATATTAGAACAATTTGGAATGTCTCCAGGGAAGAGAACACATAGTGGCTGTTTACCAAAGTGTAAGTCAGTTTCAGAGAATATATGTGCACACCGGGCGTATTTAAAACTACTTCATAACCCACTAAATACGACACACACTCCTTCCTCCTCGTCTGTTCATACCATTGTGAACTGTGACGGCCCAGGAGACCTGGGCAGCAGTTTGCCCGTCCGACTTACTGTTCTCGATCTCAGTTTGTAAGATAAATCAATGGTTTGGTGGACGACGTTGTTGGATTTGTGTTCTTTTGGATGGGGAGCCATTTTTGTAGAGACACGGTGTAAAGTGATGTTTACCAAAGAGCCGTAGTAGGTGAGGAGCGCCGTAGATCTGGGACATCGACGTATCTGGGTGGTTGGCCAGGATGTCTGCGTACTGAGGCCTCTCAAATTTGTAGAGAAGTTGTGTCCCCAACATGACGTTGAAATATTCCCGGATACCGGCAACGACCTCATTCACAGCAAATTCCCTGAGAACACAGAGTACAAAACGTTTTTACTCTGCCTGTGTCATCTAAGGAAGGAAACAATCGTGTATCTTACTTGCTGTCTGAGTTTCCTCTGGATTTCTTATAGTTGGCATAATCCTCCAGCACTCCGTCCACGTTCTTTTTGGCAGGTAGGTGGAAAAGCTGCAGACAGACCAGTGGAGATGCTGGAGCGTACATGGATAAATGAACACATGCAGGTGTTTGTCAGTACGAGAGGCACCTGTTTTTGCCGTGTGATCAGGTCCCAGTCGTCCACAAGCCACGGTTTGAGTTCCTCTGGGATTTTGACTTTAACCTCCACTCTGTTGATGAAAGTCTCCTCCTGGGCCCACAGAAACAGAGGGCTGATTACTTTGACATGGAACTTCATTAAACGCCCCTCAAATAATGTCAACGACGAATAGATATGTGTTGTTTAAGTGTTGTTGATGACAGTTCACTGTGATTTAATGAACTTACGCTTTCAACAGTCGGGTCTACACGAGCCCTCTTCTTCCTTGGAGGATGGGTTGGGTCTCCTCCTGAACTTGTCCCTTCTCCTGGACCAGGAGCTGGACAGAAACACACACAACGGTCATTAAAGTCACAAAGACTGTGCGATGAAACGGCGGTGTGTGTTGTATTAGCTGAGGTTGATATGTGGGTGAGCCCAGTTCAGAGGAATAATAAACGTAGATTGGACTCCTTTCACAGGGGATGATGTGTGGATCACACGTCACATTTACTCACTCTTCTGTTTGTTCTTTTTGGTTTTTCTACAAAGAGGGAAAAAAAAACAATTTAGCAAAAAAAAAAAAAAGATTAAACATATTAAAGTATTTGGCAAAAAAAAAAACAAAACATGACAGTAGGAGGCACAGAGTAAATAAAAAACGAAAAAGAAAAAAAAAAGCCAACACTCACACATCGTTTTTCTGCGATGCAGCAGGTATCTTCTTGTTCGGCGCAGCACCCCTCATTCTTCCTTCTACATAATGGTCTCTAAAACAGAAAAGAGACAGAGGGACGTCGGTGTGACGCAGAGACTGTAGCAGACTTGAGCCTTTTATACGTCAATAAATAAATAATCACCCAACTCAATTAGCAACTTTCTGCCAGTACAACTGAAACTCTACTCTTTACAACTCAGCTTTCATCTACGGGGGGGGGGTTGATGTAATAAGGGACAAAACAGGACGATTTAGGTCTTTGTTATTGTCTCCTGGTCATTTGCCTTCATGACAGACACAGACTCACAAAGTGAAAACAGTCCCATGCTGAGAGAGAAAGAACTTACTGGTTGGCCCTCTGAAGCTCTTTCTGTTTCTGCAGATTACTGTCCACATACTTAAGCACTCTGCTTTCAGGAACCCATTCGTCCCAACTGGAAGAAAAAATACAAAGAAGAGAACCAGGGATTTACATTATGTTTACAGTATAAAGCTGAACGGACATCTTTCATATGACCCAGAACTTACTTTTTATTCCACCCGCTATAATGAATGAAGTATTTGATTTGCTTGTCCTTGATGTTTATCTTAACACACTGCAAAGAGACACGATTCACTGTGAAAACACATTAGTGTCAGAGGCGCCAGGAGGAGGACCAAGGGGCCAGGCAGCCTACCTTAGCTTCGTAGAGCAATGGCCCATGAAAACACAGCACTCTTTCACCTGGACACAGTGACATGTGTTCAGAGGTCAGCAGAGAGCAAGCCAAGAACAAAACCAACACAGTGTGGATGCACATACACACGCATCTCAGTAATAATAATATAGTGCAAAACAACCCTGCAATAAACACCTTGATGGTCCGTACATTAAGGTTGTATTACAGCTATTATTATATTCGTAATGACTTGTACGACATTTCATTTGAGTACATTTAATAGATGATGGCAGTAGGATAGACAAAGGGCAAATTAGAGGCTTTGTGATGTTTGTTAATGTTGATGCTAGTCACTCACAGTTGAAGCGTTTGTTGAACTGTTAGCTTCAGCTAACAGTTAGCCTAGTGTGAACACAGGGGGCGCTGCCATTAGTGAGGAGCTAGCTGGTCAGTATGGCCCTAAGAATTCAACTTAACAGGCCCAGGTGCTTTGCTGTTGCTAACATTTCACTGCGTTGTGCAGTAAAAGTCGACATGCATAATCAACGGAAACAGTAAATATCGGTTCTGCGTTGGTAGACGCGACAATGAACGGTAGCACCTCGTCGGTCGGGATGCTATAGCTAACTCGGAGCTCCTTCGCGGCGTCTCTCCCACAGACGGTCCGCCCACTCCGCAGTGAGCACACAAACACAGCTGCTTACCTTCTTGAAATTTAGGTTTCGGGTCCTGTTTCGGCGCCATTCAAGGATTAAACTATCAAAATATGGGAAAAATCGACAGCTCCCATTCCAGTCTGAAACGGCGCCGCTCTCTAATAGACGTCATGACCGACGTGGTGACGCATTAAGACGCGACCAAACTCACGTCTGAGAGCGGATGACGTCAGCCTGTGTAATGAGGGTGACTGTTGACTACATATTTGGACGTGTGGGCGCTGTTGTCGCCTTCTTCTTCTTCTTCTTCAAAAATAAAGCACAATTATCTGTATTGCTAACTATTAACTCATACTGAATTATCTTCTCGAATCTAAAAACAGGAGCTCTGGTTCCTTGTGCTGCTCAGTAGTTAAGACTTAACTCACCAATTCAAAAAATTACAAAATATATATATTCCAGGGCAACACGATGGTCCAGCAACAAGGTTCCTGGTTCGATTCCTAGCCTGGGGAGTGTTTCTGTGCGGAGTTTGAATGTTCTACCTGTCTCTGTGTGGGTTCTCTCCAGGTACTCCAGCTTCCTCTCATCTCCAAAAGCACACTGAGGCGAATTAATTAGCTTCTCTGTGCCTGTAGGTGGGAATGAGTGTGTGAATGGTTGTCTGTCTTTCCATGTTGCCCTGTGGTGACCACCGCGGCTCATAACCGGAGCAAGCGGGAGATAAAGAACAAACTTTACTCCGGGGGCTGGATGAGGTCATCAACCACAGGGAGGCTTTCTCAGCTTTGTTCCCTCAAAGCTGCAAGGGCTGCGGCGTTAATAGTTGGAGAAGGGAAACCTCAAGTTTTGGAGGACTTTTAGTTGCCTCAGGGACAATCTAACCGATCCCAACAATGATTTTAATAAAACTGATGTGACACCTGATCCAGGTGAACCCACCCACCGATACTGATCAGGTGCATGTCTGATAAACAATAATAAACAACACAAATGTGGCTTTTCAAGAAAACAGGAAGTTAAGCCAGGATTGGTCTCAAACCCGAGGAAAGCCTTTGGTTATGAGTTAAGAACCTCCCCATCACTGTGTGCAAACTCATTTCCTGTCAGTGATCAACTTAAAGCCATCAGACGCACCACAAACATGAAAAGAATAAAAGTGCCCTCGGGACCACAGACCTCGGCCAAGGCCACTAGTCCACTCTTAAACAGATTCTATTATTTCCTGAATATCCGTGTGTATTTCCAGACCAGTTTCGTGTACCTAAGTGGCGTGATAGCGTTTGCACAATCCTGCTTTCAGACAAACTATGAGGCAACGACACAACAGGCCTGTCCTTATACCAACTACAACAATGCACTTTCTTATCGGTTTAATTCTTACAAATAGCAACACAGTAGACCTTGTAGCGGTTCAAAATGTCAAAGCTGCTATTGAGTTATTGACATCATCTGATAGTAAAACGGACAGAGAAACTGAAAAATGTTACAATGCATGTCAAGCAACAGTGACATTTTTAAATAGCATTAATTATATAATTACAAAAGAAATACCACATACAATGACAGCAATGCATATCCACGAATCAAACGGATGCTGAAAATATATATGATAATAAATAATCCTAATTTTAAGCACAAGTCAAGAAAAATAAAGGGGGGGGGCACTTTTAGTTTGAACAGTTTCTGGGCCAAAATGCAATGAGATTCACTCAAAGACTAAGCTATCAGCTGTCTGGTAGGCTGTTGCAAATACACTAAACAACAACAAAAGGTGTTGCGTTCCGTGGCCTCCCAAAGTAAAAGCACAGCACTCAAACAGGTGTGCGTTCAGGTCATTTGCAGACATGCAAAGCTGAAAACTACTACTGAAGGGTTTACTGCAACCAAACGCTTCACTCTGCACAGCCTTTATGTCGTAATGCAAGTGCTGAAATGTTAGGAACACATTAACAGAAGTCACCTAGCCACTGGCTTCATCTGACATACGCTAATCAACTGGACAAAAGTTCTTCATGTGGACCACAGACCAGCCTCGTCAGCGGAGCTGAGGTTGACGTCCACTGGCAAATCTCGGATCGGTATGAATGTCCGTATAAGTGACGTGAAAAATGGAAGGATGGCTTTCTGGAATAATCCCATTCATTCACACGCTGACGGGACAACCGTGTGACAACACGGAACTATTTCCAATGCAGAACTATCTGATGTATGAACTATTCATGTCTGACTGACAAGGGCAGGGACAACGAGTGGAGTTAGAACAAGAGAAGGCTCCGGCGTTTGCTTTGACAGTCTAGTGGCAACAGTTCCTGGAGGGACAGGGAATGCTTCTTTAAAAACAGCATACATCCAACATAACTTACATCATAAATAATACCTTAAAATAACATGACCACAGCATGAAGTGTTCAACAGAAACAAAAACCTACAGTGATGGCCAGGTCATTCTGCTGTCAGATCACAGACATGGTGCCATTTCTCTGTTTTGCTGTGACTTGAGTTTTGCACAACTAGAACAATGCCCGTTTCTTCTACGTCGATTCTAAATATCGTGTTCCTTAAGGTGTCACCTTCGTAGGGTTCTGTGCACATAACATTAGAATGAAATAATGCCATCGACATGGAATATTGAAACAAAACTGTAAAAACCAAGTACAAAAGGTACAATATAATCAAAGGACCACATGAAGAGGTGTGAAAAAGTCTTCAGTATTCACAGAAAAATATCAACTGAAGTAACTCACTGGACAAGAAGCGTCCTAAGTTTATATACATATGATAAGTAAAATTGAAAATAGATTTTCCTCTCTGTACATAGTACTGTATTCTTTCTTCTTCCTTTTTTATTTACAAAGAACTTCTGTTCGAGGTCTCACTTGTTTTTCAGTTCTTATGGGGATCTAGTCAAGAGAGATAACGTCAGATATGGAGCCATAAATGGCCGCCGCCGCCGCCTCCACCGAGGACCTCGACAATCCTGAGATGGGGTGGCTGTCCCTGTCTCTCTCCCTGTCTTTGTCGCGCTCCCGCAGGCTGCTGGACGACACCAAACTGCTGGTGCTGCCGCTGTTACTGCCTCCGTTGGTGGCTGCGAGGGTGCTGCTCCCTGGGGTGCCCGGCTGCTCCCGCAGCATTTGAGAGGAGCCGTAGGGCAGGAAACGGTTGAGAAGCAGGTCATGATCCTCTGACGCCGAAGCAGATGCGGCTGCTGCGGCGGCCATCACCATGTTGTAATGCTTGTAGGACGAGAAGAAGAAAGGCTGTAAGCACTCAGAAGAACACTGTGTGTGTGTGTGTGTGTGTGTGGGGGGGGGGTTAACGTACCTGATTGTCGCCTTGTAGGAAGGAGAAGAAATTTAGATCTACAAGTAAACAAAGACTGTTTATTCACTTAATCCAGAGTATAAGTGACTGTTTTACAGTACAACACCAGAAATAGAATAATAATAATAATAATCTTTATTCATAGTGCACCTTTCCTGCAAGAACACAGAACAAAGCAGATCCAACTACAACAAAGAAATATCAGTATTAAAAACATCAACAAAACAAAAATAAAATCAAGCCGCATTACAATCCAAATTAAAACGTTAGGTCTTCAATCTATTTCTAAAAACAGCTGCCAAGCTCTGACTAATAAAACAGGAACACGACGTGAGCACCGTGTTCACTCCATCAAAGCTGTCCTTCCAGACAACAACGCATTCATCCTCCTACGTAAACAGAAAAAAGGTGAAGGCCTGAAGGCAGGACCTGTTCCGGTGGCCCTCGTGTGCACGCTCACTAAGACCCTACTGCAGCTCCACGGTGAAGTCGCCTCTGACGGACCTGACATACAAAGACCCCTTTTACCAAGGACTTTTTCTTGACTCTAAGACACTCCAAACATCTTCTGTTGAGCCACAGTACACAACACACACCGACCAGCATCAGAGGACCAATAGTTCCCTCCACCAGGAGGTTCTGTTTATGCCGGCATTTATCTGTTTGTTTGTTTGTTTGTCTGTCTGTCTGTTAGCAAAATAACTCAAAAAGTAACAAATGAGACCAGTTGATTAAATGATGGTCGTGTACTGGAACCATGTGGATCCAGGAATCTGTTGAAGGAGTCTTCCTCATTTTCAGCATTTGAGTCTAGAACTCCACGAGAGCAGCAGTGGACCGTCTCTGTGTCTCTAACGGTCTCATGTTTTGCGTAAGACAGTTGCTGATGATTTTGATGATCAATGAATGTATTAAAGTAAATAAAATGTAGTTACAAACACAAGCTAACAAACAGAACCTGGGTATTTTAGTAGGATTTGCTTCTCCGACCGGTCTTTCCATATTTCTCAGAGGCCTACCTGGCAGGTCACTGGCTGTGTGATAATAGTGGCGGTAATCCTGGATAAGCGGTGGTGGTGGAGGAATGTAGCTGGTCTCCACAGGGGGCATACTGGGAGCTCTGGTCACAGGCGAGGCCTGATTATGTAGGTTCAGGACTCTGAGAGGGGGAAAGAAAACTCCAGTTCAGTTCAAACTTCAAGACAAATCCCCCAAAACACATTTACGTTGGTGTTGTCAAAAGGACAGTAAGACTTACCCCTTGGTTGCAGGTGGGGAGACAGGGGACAGTGACGGACAGGCCCTCTTCAGAGGCGGCTCGTCATCCAGGTCGTCGTCTGAGGAGCTATCCAGTGTCAGGTCAATCACATCCACTTTCTTGTTGCTGTCATTAGACGATCGTTTCTGCTCTTGCGTTTCTGTTCTTGACGAATCTACAGGGACAGAGAAAGCTCCTGTGGCGTTCACAGATCAGTGGAATGTGAAATGTGTGACATACATACCGGTGTCTACGCCGTAGTAGGAGGCAGACACCTCCTGCACTTCTTTCTTGGACCTCATGGGCGCCCAGCTCCCATCTTCTTTGAACTGGATTTCATCACAGTCAGAACAGCTATTCAGGATTTCCATGAACAACCTGGGACAACAAGCGCAACTTGAATAAAATCGTCCAGGCTGTGTTGCATTTAGTGTTTCAGGTTTCAGCAGTTGCGCTCACCCGTCTATGATGAGGTGTTCATAGGGCGCCTTCTTATCGCAGACAGGACAAACCCATGTTGGCTTCTTCTCATTCATTTGGATATAAAGAGTCGCGTCAAAGCACTGAAGGTGTGAGCACGTCATCGCTCTGCAAGCGATTGTCAGCCTCATCTTTCCCAGCTGTGAAAAAGACACAAAGTACGTCAGCTGTGGAAGAACTACTGGTGTTTAAGACAGCTCAATGCAAATTTGAATCATCTGCTTGGGGGAAAAAAAACAATAACCAACAGAGACCAACAAAGTATTAAGATAAGATCACAGTCACAGTCAGAGCTTACAGGACATAGAAGAGACACTCGTAGACTGGTGGTGGCGATTTCACTCTCTGGATCAGCTGTCAGTTTCTCTTTGACTAGAAGAAACAAGGAAAAAACATCAACAAAACGACACGTGTTTAATACACATGTCTGCTATTTCGAAAGTATCTGCAAAAATCTTCCTGAGAAACCTTAATGAATTCCTGATGAAGATTTAGGTTCCTGGTGCTCTCAGTGTGCTGGGGCTATCTGATCAACAGCCAAATAATTGTTTTGTATTACTTAACCAAGACTGAAATCTGGCATGATGTCTCTTAATGGAAGTGTGGCAAATGTGGAACAGTTGTTCCATGTTACAAACAGATGAATATCTCCTGGGTTTTCACTCAGAATCAACTCATTCTAACTGAACAGAGGAGGTCAATACTTCCTACACAGGTGAACAATGAGTCAAATCATTCACTAAACACAATGAGCAGGTACGACACAAACTGATTCCCATGTCATTCTAAGGCATTCGTTACAGTGACTTACTCAGAGCTCTTGAGTGATCAGGGTTCCGAATTCCTCTGGCCCGTAGTCTTTGTAACAACACTGCAGACGACTGCTGTCTTACCAAATACACAGCCATGGAAAAACTCTGATAAAACAAGATTTAAAACAAAAAAAAACAAAGAGGGAAGAAGTCTTGTGAAGTGACTCATCTCCTCCACAAAGCCCGACAGGCTTTCAAACATGTTGACCAGCGCTGAGACGATTCCTCGAGTAACACGATTATAAAGAAACGTTGAGTCCAAAAAAGGCGTTGAACGCGAATGGAGGCGGTTTTTGACTGCTGTTTAAACAAAGTGTTTTCGCTCAGAGGGCCAGGTGGCGCTAATGCCCCGCAACGGACGCTAACCGCTGCAATTACAAAACGGAGCGAGACCAATCAGCAGTTAGACACTTAGAGTGGTAATGACTTACACCCACTGACCTACGCCTGCTACATAAATGAATACACATCTGCTTCTGCCTGTTGTACATTTACTACTGTGCTCTGTCTGTTGTACATTTACTACTGTGCATCGATCAAGAAATGTTTCTATTTTTCTCTTTAGTAATCAATGACTGGTAAAATAATCCATAGTTGCAGGTCTAATGCTGCTATTCCTCACCCTCCCGATTTCTGAAGTCCACGACACCACAATTGTGTTGGGGACCGTGGTGGACAGTCGGACCAGAGAGGTTATGTTGATCGGGCGACTGGGTCTTTTTGGTTCAACTCCGTTTTTGGTGGGAGGAAGATACCCCTGCAGGTACAAGCAAAACCGGTGCCTTTGTTTTAACGTGCTTGTCGAGTGATGCAGAGAACGCAGTCTGAGGATGGAAGTGTCTGGACTCACCGGGAGGTTGCAGGGCTTTCCGTTCACCTTGACACACAGATTGGGAGGGAAATGATCCTCCTGGGGACAACTCGTCTCAGACAGACAAAATCTGGAGATTAAAAAGGGAGCGAATACACAGGTGAGGCTTTCAAATGTTGAGTGTTCTACTTCCAAAAACAGCTGGCTTGTTTATTTTACCATTGCAGTTGTGCCAAGATCAGCCAACTCGATCTATGATATAGGAGAGCACTTCTTAATGGATGGATGGCATTCAGCCAAACAGTGGACTCAACCACGAAATAAACATTGTTTTAGTCTGCCTGTTTAGCTCGACAGGCTGTTTTTACAACCCCTGCAGGTTAGAGTGACACTCAGACGCAATGTCCCGACGGCCGAATCAGAGATATGTCCATTTGTGGTCAACTAAAAGATCAACCTCCCTTTAATCGGCAAGCACATTTCGTATCTTAAATAGGCCCGGAACATGTTCTGCAAAATGTTGTTGATATACCTTAACTGGACTTGAACAGCAAAGTCACATTTGGTCCCAGATATGTCCCTAAAAGAATTCAGAGAAGAGTCAGGTCAAGCTGCTTATTCACCTCTGCTTCCTAGTTCCTTTAAAATACAAGACTTGAGTCGTTTTGCTGCTTCCAAAACAAGACTGTCTCTTTCAAAGCCGTGGGCAGATGTCTCACTTACATGGAGCTGCTGATTTGTTGGACTTGTTGTGGTGTCAGTGCGAAGGCATAGCATGCTTCCTGAAACCGCTGACTGTTGTCTGAGGCTAAACGATAAGACACCAAAAACATTGCAGAACAATCAAAAGGATAAACCCATGGAAAATCACAATGTTTCTCGAGAACAAAAGTAAAGAGTAGCTGGCGGGAGGTCGCCTCTCACCCAGGCTGGTTGGCTTAATGAGTTCATCTAGCACATCATAGAATGGCAATCTCTGGAGCTTGACATCGGGGTGCACAGGGTGCAGGGTGGAGGGGAGGTGAGGCAGACTGAGCTCATGCTTCGGCCCAAGCAAAGAAACAGGCAACAGAGGCGACGGGGAGCCGTGGCTGTCGAATCCCAGCTGTGCAAGTCCAGTGGGCAGACTGGAGGCAGAATGAACACCAGGCAGGGCAAGGTCCACCGGCGAAACCATTTTGGTAGGGAAGCGGCGTCTGTATAGCTCTTTGATCTTCATCTGAACTGCAGGACTACAACCAGCCTTGAGTAGGTGGAGAGCTTTGGTCAATAGTTCATGTTTGCGCCCGTGCTTATTCCGTCCCGCATACCCCAACAACACTTGGAGCTCCGAAACTCGAAGGCTCATTACCATTTGCTGGTGAAAGATAAAGAGTGAAATCACACCCCTGAAAAAACACGTCCCTATGAAGGTGCAACAAAAAAACGTAATCTTTTCTAATTCCGATCAAGCATTGTCGTCTGATTATCATGATGCAGATGTAGGAACACTCAGCAGACACATCTTAAGACAGCATATTCTTCAAAGTCATCACAAACCCACGTTTTCTAAGCTTACATAATACATACATGATACAATATACACCACACCGTAAGTGTTCAAGTACACTTGACATCAACAAGTCTGTTCCATTAGGTTTCAATATTACAAATCATACGACCATAATGACTGAATTATTTAATTTTGCTGACTATACTTAATAGTAAAAACTAGCATCTGCATTATTACCAGTATTGAAAATCACAACATTAGGATTTCTAACTACCCTGGTATATATTGCAGTATCTTCACACCGTCCACGATTAGTATGGTTATAATTTTACATCATGTTGTTTTGCTTATTATACTCTCACTTCTCAACCTGTGTAAAACCTGTTCTTGAGAATAATCCACTAAACATTGGTATTACAAAGACAATATGCAGTTATGAAGTCCATGTGTGCATGTAAATGGTCCAGATGACCTTGGCTGGTAATCACTTGTAAGTCATTACTTCAATGTGATTACCAGCCAAGGCCATTTGTGTGTTAATTAGAAAGCCCAATTAGCACTCATTGCTGCAACAGGTAATTCTGTCCCCTAGCTGCAAACGTCCTGATGACATTTGCTGACACTCAAGAATGTTTTGAACAAAAAAATATATAGTTGAGGTATGCCTTTAAATTGCAAATCATGCTTTATAATCATGTCACCTTCGAATTAATATGTAAAAAATCAACAGGAATGTCAGATGAGCTGTTATGAAAGGACCGGATCAAAATGACAAACACACTGTGACTGTTTTTTCCCCCCTCTGTTGCTATGTTATTACAACATTAAAATAACAAGTTATTAGAGGGTGAACGGAGACAGCGTAGTGTTAAAATTAGCACAAGCTAGCTACCGGCCAACGACCAATGCTAGACCAACATCACTGTCGATGTACGTATCTATATTTTTAACTTTCTCTAACAATGATCGATACTATGGGTTACTGTAAAAGTGATCGAGCAGTCAATAATGACAAGATTCGGTCACACATCCCATCATATTCAATCAGAAATGATACTGCTTAGAACTGGACTGCGTTGCCTTCCAAGGAATAGACCGAGCCCTTTTTTAAAATGCTCGAAATGACTGCTGTTTGCCAGGTATCGGTAATGTCAGCTGGCTCATACCACGGGTACAGTTGGTTCGAAACAGTGACATGAATGCCGTTTTTGTCTGTGACTAGATGTGAGGTTTAGCTTGATTGTAGATGAGCAGCACTGTAGAGCTGCCTAACGGACCGTCCGTCGGCAACAATAACAAAGCTAACGTTAACGCCAGCGAGCTAGCCAGGAGGCTAACAGTTTGTCTGGCATCCGCTGCTTTGCTGCTTTTGGTATTATATGCTTTGATAACAGTACTGATCTGCGGTTTGCAGCAAAGTAACACTGTTGCTTTGTTGTGAAATTAAAACTGACAGTGTGAAACGTCAATTTGTCAAACTAATGTAGGGGATCGCTTTACCTTCAGTTCCGCACTCTCCGCCATCTTGTTACATCGTGTGCGCAGGCGCAGCAGCCATCCTCAAGAGACAGGGCAAGTTCAAACTTGTGTGTCGCTTCAGCCTGCACCCTGCAGGGGGCGCAGCGGTTACATTGAAAAACTACACATGCAAGTCAAAAGGTCAGATAGATAAAATCAGTTGTAACGGATTGTTTTGTGTCCAGATGTAAGAAAGACGGTTGATTGATACACCAGTTAATGCTGTTGTTAATCAATACATTAAGTCATTTATGCATAAAGGCAGAAGGCAGTTTGTTCTTTTTTGTTCTTCCTGTCATTGTGACTGCATTTTGTTTTGTTTTTTGTTGTTTTTTCAAACCGCAAGTTAAGTTAGATGCCTTCAGTGTCACTACTTTTCACATTTTCTGTTGGCAAACTGACTCTGAAGATATTTCAGCATAGACAACGATAAAGCCTTACCCTCGATTGATCTCTGCGTCAATACTTCTCATTTCTTCCTTACATGAATTAGCTTGAGACTCAGATGTGAATGCTAACTGAAATTGTTGTGAGGAAACAATGTGACGAAAAGGGGAAAGAATCCAAGATGTTTTTCATAAAAGCATTTATTCATGAGAGATGAAAACAAATGTTACATGAACCAATAGGCCACTCTTAATAGAATATGTAATACAAGCTCACTGGTGAAGTCATTTCATCTAACCTCAAACAAATAGGCATGGTTTGACTACAACAAATAAATATATTGTACAACTATGTTGATGCACAGGCTTCCTGTGGTTTATTCCATCACTCATTTAAAGTGCATAATATCCAAGTTGAGTCAGCTGGCCTGCAAAGAAGAACACACAATACTGAGAGGAAACGGAGGAAGAATGAACTCTCCTGTCAAAGCCGACATGGACAAGAAAAAAACAAAAAACAAATAACAACGACTAACTATTACAAGATACATACATTGTCATTGCACTTTGCCACAAATAATAAATATCCTCAATGGTATCGTTTGACTTGAACAAATTTCACCATAAGCAAGATGGTTACATAAATGTTGAGAATAGTGATACACATTTTTGTTTAAATATTACAATTAATTACAGGAGAAAATAGTTGCTTCCTCAGAGGGACAGAAACAGATGTGTCTTCAGTCATACAGTCGGGTTCAGGGAGGTAGCAGAGGAGACTTGAAGGAGCAGGATCCGGTGCAGTGGCGAGGTGTTAACATCTTACACGAAAAATGGTGTAAAGCGTCGTGAGCTTCTAAGAAGAAGGAGATAAAACAATCAATAGTGTACATGCACGAGTGTGCAAACTGGTCTCTGTGTGACAGCATCTACAGCAGATAAATGAAGTCGGCCGACAATTCTGACAGTGTGGCAGGTGCAACATATAGAAGGATTCGAGAAATATTTGCTGAAAAAACAATTCTGATACTGAAGAAACAAACAGAAATCGATGTGTGACATTTCTGTTATAATTTTTTTCGATTTGTACTTATTAATATCTCCCTCACTTATAAACAACTGTCCATGTTGATTTATTTTCATCTGAAATTTGTCATTTTGATTCAATTCCTTCGACATTCTCTCCATATTTATTCCTGCAAACATGTTCACTTTAAAGCTGCACACAGATTTCACTTGCATGTGTGTTTGAATGGTGTTGACAACTCTCAGGCTCAGGGAATGATAAGCAGCAGTAAGTTCCTGTCAATGCTTTGTGACAGTTTGTTTGTCCATAAAACACCTCATCAGGCACATTATTACACTCTTTCATCGGTGAAAGATGAAAATGAGTGTTCTTCACTGATATTATGGAAAATTGTTGCTTCATTCTCAGCTTTGCTTGTATTTTTGAGGAATGTGAGCAAGTCAATACATCGAAACAAAAAACAGGTTCAGATTTGAGGTTTCTTTGGTAAATTCAACAGGATATTTGCAATAAAAGCAGCAAATGGGGCCCGACAGACACACAAACATAACTCACTTCATACATAAGCCATTTCAGCTGTCATCTATCAAACACACCACATGAAATCCTCGGCAGAAACTGCATGCATGTGGCATGCGCTGTTGTATCCGCTGCCTCTGCTTCATTACTTTATTTTTCTCACCTCTGACGATGTGAAGCTGCTGAACCATCTCCTCCCTGTAGGACAGTTCTCTTTTCATTTGATCTTGGAAGTTATCTGAGGAACAAATGGTGGGCATAGATTTTAGAGAACAAGCACCACAACCTCCAAAATAGACACAAATAAATCCTATTTTTAAACAATTAAACAAGAATTATTTGACTTTTTTAATTTTTCAATTTAATATGTGTGTCATTGCTTGACGGAAACCCTGGAGAATAAAGTGAAATAAAATAATAAGGGAGTTATGTGCATGTTTTATCACATTTCTAACACTCAAATGCTTTGGGTTCAGCAGATATGCTCATGTGTTGGAGCTGTTATGAAGATGAATGGCAAAAAAAAAATAAATACTCTATTGGCACCGTTAAGAAATATTTACACTAACTGAGATTATTTTTATTTTATTTATGATTATTGTTATGATAATTATTATTAATACTAATTCAATTTAAATGAAATGAGAAGCAAAAAATTGTCATTTTGTATGTGGTGGAACACATATTTCTATGTCTTAAAGTTCAGTAGAGATTGATGCAGTGAATGAAATGATTCACTCACACTGAAAACTGAATTTTCCTTTCCCCAGTTCTGCAGCGTTAATAACGGTTAAATCACAGCTTTTGCCCCTGATTTAAAACGATCAGTATCAACTCAAACTGATGTTGACTACATGCAGATGATGTGCTTCTCCTCAGTAATTTGACCAGGTTAGAGGAAATATTATTAACAACATGTTAAATTAAACTTTACTGACCAGATTTCATTTTGATTTGTTGTGTGTTGTTAATGTCACATCAATTATTGCGTTAACCTTTAATTAATGTTATGAGTTAATTCAACTGGCAGTGAGAATGTGATGAGAATGTCCTGGAAACACCAGCCATGTTCACACTATGATTCTGGACACTTTCTAATTTTCCATTCTCACACAGGCCACACAAATGCCAACAAGCCACGTGTATTGTCATTCAAAAATATTTTTTCTAATTTTTTTCTAATCTATTCTAATTGCACTGACAGACAGAAAAAATCTGCTCTGTTCCTCAGCATTTTTTCAACTTCAGTTTTGAAACATGACATGATCCAGCAGTGTCCACACACACTGAAATGATGCTCATTGTGTCAGTGAGTCAAACTAAGCTCCAGTGCTTCCGCTTCTCTCCTCCTACAGAAGGCAGCGTGAATATTATGGGTCTGAAGGTTAAAATCAAACTCCTCTCGCACCCGTGTTCAAAGAGGTTTTGACAGCACCTCCCGCCACGAGAGTGTATCTTTGAACCTCTCGTCATTTTTGGGAAAGTGATGCCCTTTGGCAGGTCTGTGCTGGGCGCCCTGGAACACAGCTGAGGTGGGTTGTCATAGCACCGGTTGTGTTCTGCCCTGAATAACAAATGTGTTTGAAGAGAAACGCGTGTGCCAGAAAGACTCCTGAGTATGATAAAAGCCAAAATGGTGATAAAGCACTCTGGCACGTTTTTTTTGGTGGGGGGTTACCTTTTAAATGTTGAAATTCACGTTCCAGTTTTTTCCTCAGCTCAACTTGCTCTAACAGCTGCTTCTGCAGTTCCTCTAAAGAGCAGACAAAGTAGAAAATATGTGAGGTGGAAAAGAACAAGCTCTCCTCAGGCTCAGACTAGGACAGCCCCATATTTTTAATGACACTGATGAGGAAATCATCATCAATTACACTGAAATCCAGAGCACATCTTCCTGGCCTGCGGTCATAAATTCCTTCTCTTCTCTCTTTAGTCTTTTTATCAAATCCCAAAGAATCTTCCTCAGTAAAATAAAAGAAATTACATTAAACAGAAAATTTGAAAAGTGGTAAAATGCATACATTTGCAAAAGGAAACGGAGTCAACAATATATAATATACAGGATTTTAGCCTCAAAGCATTAAAAAAGGGAGTGAGCTTTGCTCATTTATACAATACTGAAAAATTGGTTCGCTTAATTATATTATTACAGCAGCTATTTGACAACCTGTAGTCTTATTGATAATATATATAGTTGTAAATGATGATTTCGCTTAGAAGATTTCATTTTTTGTGCAGTTACAAATTAAAACACCCTCTCCATTCAAATGAAATTAAACACAAGCTTCATACTTGTCATGACTGTGATGAATACACACACTTGGGTCACTATTAGTGACAAAATGTATTAATGTAAGTTTCCTAAGGCAAATGTATTCTCTAAGTAAATGGCAAATGCAAATAAATGAAATAAAAATAAATCTAAAACGTGACAATAATAATAATAATAATAATAATAATAATAATAATAATAATAATAATAACCTTACCTTTTGCCAGACTTTGAATGTGTCTTTCTGTTGGCAGAATTCTGATTGGAGCGTCGTCGCCTGGATACGCACGAAAATAAAAAAAATTAAAAAATGATATATTTGTGTGTGTGGTTCCCTCTAACAGGAACCAGTGATGTGTTCACTGACCTCGGACCGACTCACCTTCCTCCTCTCGCTGGTTTTCATCGCTGCTTTGTTCGTTAAAAGATTTGGTTTCGATCTCCTCCACCGTGGAGGATGGCTCTTCTTTACTCACAACCTCATCTGAGGAGAAAAATAAATCCAGGTCACGTCTTCCCCTTTTCCCCGATTTACACCGATTTTATTTAATTGATAAAAGCAGAGATTCGAACCATGTGTCGGAAGTCCTCCGTTGTGGTAACTGGCAGTCCTGAAGTGATAGGGACTGCTCCTTTGTTGCAGCTCTCCTCTTTCCGGTGTGTAAATCTGAAGAACACACAAGCAGCTCTTCTTTCAAATGATCACAATACAGGAGTGAGAAAAAAAAAGAAATGAATAAAGTTTGTAGTTGGTTTAAACGGTGAACTGCGCTGCAAAAACTCAAAATCTTTAAGAATATTTGTCTTATTTCTAATCAAAATGACTAATTTCTAGCCATAAAATAACTTTACACTTAACACAACACACATCAGCTGAAAAAGGAACTTATTTTTGGACAATTTTAGCCTGAAATATGGAGAAAAATCTGCCAGTGGGAGAAACAAAAACATTTAAGATTTTTTCCAATGAAAATTCGCTTTAAACAAGTGAAGATTGTTTAAAAAAGGTGTCTCTCTTGAGTGATGCGTTATTTTAAATGTAGAGGGGTTTTGTTTTTGTTTTAAATAGACATTTTACAGAAATAAGACAAATATTCTTAGCATGGTTTTTTTAGCACATTTTTGCAGTGTGGAACACACACTGGCAGAAAACAACAACAACAACAACTTCTGTGCCACCATGAGATGAATGTCGCTCTGACTGCAGTGTCACTCACGTCGGGGAAAGGCGCAGCAGTGTGGACGTCTGACGGGGGTTTGCTGAGAACGTCTCTGTCCGACGACAAGCTGCTCTCCTGTGCGCCTTTCGAGTCCGAGTCGTTGGCGCAGACGCCGCGCGTCAAACCGGGGGGAGTCCGGGACTCCTCGTCCTCCTCCGGCGTTCTATGCGTCTCCACGTCCACGTCCGGTTCGCCTTCGCTGTCCGCGCAGGGGGACGCGGATCTGTAGCTGGAGCTCTCGCTGAGAAAGTCCGGGGACAAGTAGCCGGTGCGACAGCCGCCGTACGCGCCTCGGTTCCCGTACAACTTGGCGATGCACTCGGTGTCTTTGATGACGGGTCGGAAGGCAGACACGTAGCTGACCTTCCGGGGCGACACCCCCTCCAGCGGCCTGGCCTCGTCCCCGGACTTGTCCTCGTCGTTGCGGGTGGACTGGGTGCTGGAGCAGCGGTCGGTGTCGTCTTTGGACGAGTTGGTGCTCCGGTCGCTGTGCTCCGGGATGTCCACGTCGGGCTGTCTTGGCAGGGGGAGCAGCTCCGGCGGGGGTTTGTGGGGAGCCTGCGGGTAGGGAGCCATGGGCAGGGCCCCGGCAGCGGGCCAGAACATGGGGAAGGAGTGGTAGGAGCTGTCCTTACCGGGCCACAGGACACCGGGGAGCCCGCCTTTGCTCTGCTCACCCAGAACACCATCGTCCTTCTTCTGGCACAGGCCGAAAGCTGGGAAGCCGTACGGGTGGGGGAAGAGCGGCGGGGGGATCTTCTGGAGCATCCCAAAGCCCTTGCTGGGCACCGGGATGACCGGGTAGCTGCGTGGGCCCCCCACCCCGCCCCGGGTGTCCTCAGAGCTCAGCATCTTCGCTGGAATCTCGGGCGAATCTCTGGGAATGTTGGACTGGGACTGGGAGTGGGATTTCAAAGGAGAGCTGGAGCCGCTGCCGGGCAGAGTCCTCTTCCGACTGCCCCCGTTGAACATGGCCTTCACGTCCTCCCACGCGTGGAGGATGTCCGTGGGGCTGCCTTTGTCCGTGAGTTTGAGGTGCCGCCTCCACGAGTTGAAGTTGGCGGCATCCGGCTGCGTGTACTTGGACTCCGGCGTGCGATGAGAGTGGAATATGAATTTATTTGGGGAGAAGTACATGTTGCAGTAGGAGCACTTGATGCACTTGGCCCTGGAGCTGTTGTACCTGGCTGGGATGAAGCTGCCCCGACTCCCCCACGCGCATTCATGGGACACGTCAAAGGCGAAATTCTCTGGCAGTTTCGGGGGCGAGTGAGCTCCTAGAAAGGACTTACAAAGTCTCTCCGCCTCCCGCTTGGTGATCATCCCGCAGCGCCGGGAGGAGATGGGCATGGCGCCGGCTCTCCGCAGGATCTCCAGCTGGACGGGGGTGCACTGGACGCAGGTGATGCCGAGCGCAACGCGCCGGTTGTGGATCTCGTTGTAGCTGTAATTCTTCAGGAGGGTGTTGGAGATCTGTGCAAGGCAGAGTCTCTCCTGGCCGTCGATCACCAGAGACACGATGGGTATTCCGTACAGCACGGTCTCCCCCACCTGGTTGGGCTTCAGGTTGGAGGTCTGGTAGGACAGTTCTGCTTTGGAGCCTGGCGAGGAACTGGAGTCTCGCCCCGCAGGAATGGAGTCCATGTTTGGAGGCTCGGACACTGCGGGGACATTGGACGGGGACATGTGAGTGAGACAAAGTCACGGCAGAGCACCGGGTCAAATCAGTCACTGAGTCATCAAGAGCAGAAGAAAGTAAATTACAAATGTGTGCGCCATGTATTCAGCAACTCTTACTACATACAATTGCCGTTTTTAAAAAATATAAAATCAGGTGAACGTGATGGACTGGAGTCGAGACAGTTTCTAAGACACGCTGAAAACTCACGGAACCCACCTTTAGTGTTGGCGCAGCTCCCCTCCGTCGTGACCGTGGAAGCTGTGATCGAACGTACTGTGAAGTGAGAAGTGACG
>CAAKHB010002277.1:0-37753 GCA_901007665.1 Aeoliscus strigatus
ACCAACAGACGTGAAAGAAGAAGGTTCTGGACCCATTCCAGTAGATGAAGAGGGATCAGGTGTCCAAAGTCTCGACAGGCTTGTGACTTCTTCTCAATTCAGCACTGAGGGACCATCATCAGTTTCACCTAAGACAACAGAAGGTGTGGACATAGAAGAGACTAGAATCCCTTCACATCCAGAAGAACCATCAATCTCCACCGTCTCTGATCTGGTTATGACAGGATCAGTCACCATGTCTCCAGGTTTGACTGTTACGACCGGTGGTACAACTACCGGTGGAGAGATTGAGGATGTCCACACGAGCAGTGAAGGTACAATAGTAGAGTCCATTCCTACCATCACTGGATCAACCTTGGAACCTGAAACAACATCACTGTCTACTTACACTGACATAGAGACCTCTGGGGATCACACTTCAGACTTCACCGCAGAATCATTAATGGTAGCAACAACTGTCTCCTCAGTTACCAGCACAAAGACCCAACTGACATCAAATGGAACTGAAACAACTGATGATTCAACAGCAGCTGTGACTGCAGCATCTTCACTCTACAGTACTGAGAAACAACCATCAGTAGCACCTGAAACACACACGAGTCTGACTGAGGAAGCATCAGTTACACCAGAGAAAAGTTCTACTTTCCTTCTGACAGAAGAGGAAAGCTCAGGGGACCAAACCACTGAGATGTTCAGTAGAATTACCACCCGTCCAACAGCCTCCTCATTGTTTAGTACTGAACAAACAACAGCACTGCCAGATGTGGAAATAGACACAAATCCCCAAGGAACATCCTCTGTTCCATACGTTGACATTGATGGTATTAGCAACCGGGTGTCAATGGTTGAATCCATCCCTTCATTCACTCACTCCTCTCTCTTTAGCACAGAAACCCCTTCTGTCACAGCACAATCATATGAAACAGAAGCTGACAGAAGTTCATTGACAACCGTAGGTGCAGAAAGAAGAGAACCTTCTGTGACTGAACAAAGCGAGAGGAGTACACGTCTTCCTTTGACAAATACTGAAGGCTCAGGAGAAGACGTGACACATATTACAGCAGGTGAAATCATCTACACGACTGATGCACCACGGTCCAGTAGTCATCACATGCTGTCTGTAACTCTAGGGTCGTTAGGGTCGTCTAAATTGCCTGGAGTCATTGCTACAACGTCTCTACAGGCCACATCAGACATGGAAATCAAACCATTAACCACAGAGAAACCATCAACTATCCCAATCGTTAATGAATTTGAGACAAGTTCTACAATCTCTGAAGCAGAAGAAAGCTCAACTCGGCAAACTACTGAAATATTAACAGAAGAATCCTCTGCATTGTCTTTTTTGCCAACTACAGACAAAGCAGAGGAACTTAGCAGCCAGTCAGCTGTTGTAATTGGCAGCTCTGAGGAAACAGCTACTAAATCGCCAAGCGACACAACGCCATCCATTCAAATCATTGATGACACAGAGATTTTTGACCAAACGCCTGATCTTTCCAGCAAAGTCCCTGGCAAAATATCCACCACTATCTCTTCAATGTTCAGCACAGAAAAACCAGCGACATCAACAGCAGGAGAAGAATCACCAGTTACCACAGACACTTTTGTTCACAGTACCGTGAAACCAGTTTCACTGGATGCAGGAGAAACAACAGTGAAACCTTACACAACAACTGAGTTCACGACAATTGTTGATGAGAATATTGGAAGCAAAACTCCTGATAACAAACCAACCATGGAATCCTTCTCTCCTTCGCTAGCTGATGTCTCGTTGCCTGTGCACAGCACACAACGGCCTGTGATGACGACCACTTCACGTGAAAGTGGAACAACACACGGTTCAGCCACCATTGTTGAAGAGGGTTCGGGAGACCAGACGGTGTTTCCTCTTGGTCGCACAGAATCTTCTAGAGTCACAACCTCACAGCCCAGCATCAGCCAAGACTTTACTGATGATTTGCTAACGACAGACTCCAGGCTATTCTTCACTGATAAAGAAGGTCAAGCTAATGCTTCCACTGCTCCAGTTTCCCTCACGATCAGTACAGAAGTAGCAGCAGTGGTGTCAACAGAGAGCACCACAACTGATGGAAAGCACGTTACTTTGACTGAGATTCACACAACAGAAAGGCCAAAAACTCCTGCAATGTCTTTGACCTTCAGCACAGAAAAGCCATTTATTGAAACTCAAACAAGTGATGATTTGAAATCCCATACAACAACAGTTTCCTCTCTCTACAGCACTGAAAAAGCAACATCAGTGTCACCAACAGCTTCCAACTCATCCCTGAGTGGTCTCTCAGTTATTGTAGAAACAGATAAAAGTTGGATAGCGGAAGGTCAGACTACTTCACACTCTGATGTTGATTTATCGACCCAATCCACCATCACATCTGCTGCATTTGAGTCTGACGAAACTCCCCTCGAAACACCAAACGCCGCCGAGGAATCAAAAACCACCAGACCATCAATTGTGGTGACATTGTTTGACAAAGACAGTTCAAGTTCTAAAGAACTAACAACTGTCACGACAAGTCCCCATACGCTAAGAACAACTCACACAGTGGAAAGTCACACTGTGTTCACCGCAAAGGAAATGTCTAACATTGACACAGAGACCTCTGGTTTTTCACCTGATGATGATTTGGAGTCAAGTTCAGATGGATCGGGTGGCGATATTGTAACAGAAATCGATGAGAGTACATCTGATATGCCATCTCACTCCAGTACGCAGCTTAAGTCAACAGAATCCCCTCAAATGACGAGTACGGACATTTATATCGCTGAGCAAGGAAGTGGCGTCTTCACAGATGACTTCACAGTGGAGAGCTCAGGTACTGAGTTTCCTGATTGGTCGATTACAGCAGTACCTATGACAACATCTTCTGTGCTGTCCACCTCATTGCCATCCAGTGCTGTTTCTGAAGCGAACACCAGCGATCAAACCACCGATGCTATGGCACAAAAACCTGCAAGCACTGTAGACGCTTCTCATCACAGCACAGAGAAGCCGACAGTCTCATCATCTGAAACAGTCAGTGGAGATCATATGTTTCCCCAGACCTTCTCTGGATCCGTTTCAACTGCTCCCTCAGCAGGTATGAGCTCAGTGGAAGTTCTTGTAACAGCAGCATCTCCTGTTGATGAGATTAGGGCCAAAGGTTCATCATCTGATATTCCATCTCGCCCACCTCTCTACAGTACAGTGACTCCAACGGCTCGCACATCTCTGTCCCAAACAGCTAAAACAATTTCAGAGCCAGGTGTTGCTATGACAGACTATTCTGGTGATCTGTTCACCTCAACACCACCAATGATGGAGAGTGTGACATTTGGAGAAGCAACTGGAGAAACTGAAACATTTGTGTCAGTCACGCTGACTTCTGTTGAGCAGGTTTCCTCTCAGGAGGTGGAAATAACTCCAGATACAGACATCTCTGTCACTTATGAAAAGACACATACTGACATTTCTAGCACTGGTGAAGATGAAATAACCCTAACTGAGCATGCAACACAACCCCTACATACAGATGAAAGCACGAGTGATGTCACCACCCCTATTCCCACCATTGTGTATCATAGCATTACAGACCAGCAGGTTGAGATTATTACTCCCAGCAGCCAAGCTGAGACCGACCTAACAGAACAAATGCCTACTATGGTTCTGCATGTGTCTAAACCATCAACCAGCACAACCATCATCTTCACAGAAGAGGCAAGAGATGAAGATGCGCTATTCTCCACAGCTACAGATAGTACAAAAGAAGGAAGCACAACTCCTGAGCTCATTACGAACAACAATATTATTCTTGATGCAGATACTATTTCCATAGTTCCTTCTTCTCCATTTTACCCAACCATCCAAACCGAGGAAGCTGGAGGTGTCACAGCAGTAACGACGCCACCATATTTAAACGTGACAGAAGAAGAACCAGATGGCTCTGGGACTGATGGTGACATGCTCTTCACTACTACGCCTGAAACCTTACAAGAATCAACAGCCACTGATTCGTTAGCAACCTCAATATCTCCTGAACTTTCGCTGTCCACAAAACCATCACCCGTGGAAGGAGATTTTGTTACGGAAACGTTACACAAAGATAATGTCACATCAGCACCGCAAGCCACCCCAGCTATATCTCATTCGACCCAATCGAGCTCTGTTGATGCCCTTACCAAACCAGTTCTCGTGTTGACAGAGGATGATTTATCAGAGGAGGACATTGATGATGTCACTGAGGCTGTGACTGAGATCGCCACATCCTTGTCTCAGACTTCAACTGAAACAATGGACACAAGTTCAGTCGGTCCAGTGTCCAGTGAGGAGTATATGGTCAGCACAACTAACGACGTGAAATCCATGACCTCAACACCAACAGCTGTCACCGCCATGGGGCATGATACCCATGATGAAACCTTAACATCAACACAACCCCCATTTGTTTTAGTCTCTGCTACACCACAGACAAAAGCCCCCACTGAACCCCGCACAGGGAAACCAAGCAGCCAAGCATTTTATGAGTCCTCAGGTGATACTGATGAAGGCCCTACAACAGAAACATCTCCACTGAGCACCACACAAGAAGCATCTGTATTCTCTGTGGCTGGATGGACAGTATCTGAAAAAACTGTGTCATCTACATTTACCGTGTTCAACGACAATGAACCAACTATTGATCCTGGCTTTGACAATGTGGATGATAAGATTTCAGGTGACCATATCCAACATATCCAAATCTCACCAACCTCACATACTGCCACGGGAGAAGATGGAAACTCACCAACAAGTGCTTCTTCTCTGTATAGGACAGTGAAACCTTCTGTTACTTTTGTGCCTGATGTTACTGACGCCTCCAGTCAGCAAACACTGACATCAACAGTAATGACAAAACAAGGAACACTTCTAAATGCCTCATCTGACACAGTCAGCAGGGAGGCTGAAATAGAAATATCAAGAACTACTTCCAGTCTTTACACCACCAAAATACCCAATGTCACATCAGTCCCTGGTGTTACTGAGGATGAATCACCTGAGGGCACTCCTGTTACAGAGACTGTGACAGCACAGCACAACACAGTGGACCAAAGCCTAACTACAACTATGTCATACCTCCCCTACAGCACAAACGCTGTAGAAGTAGAGGGCTCTGTGGATGAGATCGCATCAGCTATGATAGTGACACTTGATGGTGATCAGACTGTAGCCACAGTGTCAACAGTTTCCTCCCTGGTCGCCACAACAAAATCGACCACAGGAACCCAAGAGGATGAAACTGACATAGCAACATCCCACTCTCCACCCGAAGAGAGCACCACAGCATCATCCCAACAAGCTAGATCTGAAATCACGTTCACTCTCCATCCTCCACGGAACATCTCCTCTGAGGTCCAGGTCCTTGCTACAACCAGCCCACTGATGCCTAGTCAGCAATCAGTCCAGCACTTTGAAGCTAGCCGTACCACGCCACAGGTCGCGGGTACAACCACATCACTGAATGCAGCAGCAAATAAAGAACCCACACGCGAGGACAGTTCAACAGATGCTGATGGTAGTAGCACATACTACACTGGAACAGTCCAAGAAACATTTGATGTTGCAATAACATCACCTTCTACACCCGAAACAATATATCCAGAAGCTGAGATGAATCCATCTGGTGTTGAATCTACAACTGCCATACAAGAAGCTGCAGCTCATGAGACTGTATCATCTACAAACTCAGACTCAGTGGAAACATCAGCAGATGGATCAAGCGAACAAAATAGGACATTGTCCCCACAAACAAAACCAAGTCCATCACCAAGGGTGTCCTCAGTGTTCAGCACTGAGACTGTACTGGTCACCACCATTTCAGATGTGACTGATCAAGTTGCTTCTGAACAGGCCTCAACAATATCACCTGGAATGGAAAAATTCACTGCAATGCCACAAGAGATAGAAATGTCAACGGACGGAGATTCTGGTTCTGGTGAGGAAACAACATCATCAGAGAGTGAAGAGAGCTCTGCATCTATTCAAAGCGTTATCGCTTTGACAGACGAGGACAGTTCAGGGCGCTCTGTGCCTAGTATCTCTGACCCTGCCAAACCAACAGTTGTATCCACTCAGAGGACTAATACCCAAACACAGTTGCCACAATCATCTACAGATAAGCAAACCTCAAATCTAAATCTCACAAATCCTTATTCAACACAATCTCCTGATGTGACCACCCCTACTCGGATTCCCAAGACATCAACTCCGTCTGGATTAACAAACTCTGGAAATGACGACATGCACTACCCAGACATAACAAGCACACAGGGTTTTACTAGTGCTGGAGAAATATTTGCTGATAGTAAGGTACTTGTCACAAATATGCCAGAAGGACCAACTTCAGACTTCACTTTTGCATCAACGCCTTCCCAGCCTGATATTAATGTCAAGTTTGTTACAACATTTGCCCCTGTACAAGACCTAACATCTCCCCAGGATTTATTACAACAATCAAGATCAGACATTGCACTGACTTACCGCCCTGACACTCAGTTTTCCTCTCAGGATGTTTCGCCAGATTCAACCAGCCCAACTATTGCCAACCAGATTACAGAATCAGCGGCTGTTTTTGTCATTGAAGGAGTTTCTGGCTCGGGTGGAACAATTGAACCCACTGTCGAACATGGTTTAAAGACTGAACCACCCTCTGAAACAGATCTAAAAATAGCTCCAGATTATAGTCTTTATGAGGATATAGATGACGTGACCCCAGATTATGAAGCTGTAGACCCCAACAAAGTACAATCTATTCCACAATACACTGAAATTGCACCACAGAGAGAAACATCGGTGTTTGTCACTACACCCACAGTTTCTCAGATGTCAGAGTCTTTTGACTCTGTGAGCAGTTATGAAAATACCACTGGGGACAAGGCAACTGAAACACCCATAGAAGCAGCAGGCATCACTGTCATGGCCTCCACTTTTGTTCCTTCAAGCACAACACCCATCTCTAGTTCAGCGAGTTCTGAGAGTGGTTTAGCAAGCAGCAGTAGCTCAGCAGAGAGCATGACCATAGCAACTACTCATAAACTGGATGATAAAGAGGCCGAGAACATACTTCTATCTTCCATCACTGAAACACCATCTGTCCTTAGTAGTGGGAGTGGAAGTGGGTCGGTCAGTTCTAAGAATCTGTCTGACAGCTCTGAGAATGGTTCTGGAGAGTTGATGGACACAAAGAAACCATCAACGGAAAGTGCGGAGGTACTACCCACAGATGAATTCCAGACTGGGCACAAGGAAGATGCCACCACATCTTCAAAGGTGGAGTCTAGTTCTGATGTTGACAGCACCATGGAGAGAGAGGAAGTTGTTGACCTCATCGACAGCAATGAGTCTCCTCACACTGAGATACCCACACAGGACCATACGGTGTCCCCAACAATGACACCAACTGAAGCACAAACCCAGTCAACGTCAGCTGCATCAATAGCTCCGACTCCTACTCTGTCATCTTCTTCTGGGAAGGATGAGGAATTGGACACATTTGCACCTCCATCGCCTACTGAAGGAAAGCCACCAGTTAAAGGCGAGGAGACAACTTCCCTACCTGACACAGAACTGGATTTGGCTCACACAGTTGTAGGTGAAACTGTTGAAATTCCAGGTATATTTCCTTGAAAGTCTTTCACTGAAATTCAGCAGATCCCTTTAATTTCTTTTGTGTGACATACATACCTCGTTTTCTCTGAACAGGAATTCATTCTTGCACAGAGAACATTTGCCTGAATGGAGGATCTTGCTACAAGAGTGGCAGCATTGCCACCTGCAGCTGTGCTCCAGGTTACACTGGTGACCTCTGTGAAACAGGTAGGACACTGTCACTTATGAATTCCTTTCAAACACCTTGTTTACATTTTACCTAAACATTCTTTGTTTGGAACCTGGGAGTTTTTTTTTTGACTTATTCTGTTATGTAATTCTTTCTTTTGGTATTAGATATTGATGAATGCCAATCAAACCCTTGTCGGAATGGCGGTACATGTGTCGATGGGCTGGCTTGCTTCACTTGTGTGTGCCTCCCCAGCTACTCCGGACTCTACTGTGAGGAGGGTAAGTTTTTGTGGTTAAATTAATGGATCCTAGATGACTGTGTAGTTTCCTGTGTACTTTCAACCTTCCCACATGTTTGATCTGCCTAGATTAAACTATTTTATAGATGATAGAATGAAGGAAATTCATTTTGTGTTTAGAAAGTCTCACTTACCTGAGTCAACAAACCGAGGCGATGAGTCATTCTATTTTAAGACAAGTCATTGACATGCAGTGGAATTTAGCTGCATACCACAGTCTCATGTCTTTGCTTCCCCAGACATTAACTGAGTCAAACACACGCTCAGGATCCTACTGTCTCTTTTTCCAACTCAAAGTTTGTCATATCTGATAAAATCTCGGTTACCTCAAGCGCCCTAAAGCTCCAGTTTCCACTTGTGTCAGATTCACAGATGACTACTTCAGTCCACTTGTGGTGCAGGGTGTATTCAGACTTTCCATCCAGAATCAGATAATTGGACTAGACGCTGACATCTAGTCATCTATCTTAAATGCAAACTATTTGTGAAATATAGTGAATAAAATAAAGACAAATGTATTGGATTAAACTATCACATGTTCATTCATCACCCTTATGATTATTTCATTGACCAGCATCTAAATCCTAAATTGTGGCGTCACTCATAATAGACATGGAACTTTGTTGGCAGTTGTATGTGTCCTTTATCCCCTCACTGTCTCTCCCCCATCAGATACAGAAATATGTGGCTATGGTTGGCATAAGTTCCAGGGCCACTGCTACAAGTATTTCCCCAGCAGAAGAAACTGGGACACAGCCGAGAGGGAGTGTCGCATCCAGGGCGCACACCTGACCAGCATTCTTTCCCACGAGGAGCAGCAGTTTGTTAATCGTAAGTCATAAATCACAGAGCAATGCCTGGTCGAACATTTCAAATTGTACAGGTTCTCCTGTAAAGTCGTTTCAAATGTGTGTTTTTAAAAGCATGATTCAAGCATCAGAAATGCCCCAGCTCTTGTTGATTTTCTTCACTCACCAGCCCAAATAAGGGCATTTCACCACAGTGACTTATATTCTGCCATGTTTCACCCGGTTCTGCATACCAGGTCTTGGACAGGACTACCAGTGGATTGGCCTGAATGATAAGATGTTTGACAGCGACTTCCGTTGGACCGATGGTCGCCCCTTGGTAAGATAGGTCGCTTTCTCACATATTTTTTATCAACAAACATGGCACAGAGACAGTGTAAATGTTTGGGAGTGATGGCGATGACAGATGCAGTCATCCAGGAAGAATCCGTCTTTATCGGGGCCCTAAGTCGTTTTCTCATGACGTGCACGCTGTTGCTTTCCTATCACGATGAACAAAAGTTCTTGACATAAAAACAACACATCAAACAATAGACACAAGAGGTGCCCCCCCAACACACATACTCACATGTACGCACACACACATACACACACACACACACACATACACACAGATTTAAAAACGCCATCCAACACTCACCACTTTGAAGTGAGGAAACACTAAAGAGAAGATAACAGTAAAAAATAATGAATATAAAATTGAGTTAAAAACCAGAGTAAGAAGGAAAAAATGATCAAATAGAATGAATAAATAGATACATAAATTCAGGTACAAGACAGGCTAAGAAAGTAAAATGATAAAATAAATTCAGTTAATAACCAGACTAAAAGGTACAAATAATAAATCAATAAAATTCAGTTATAAGCCGAACTACAAAGGTAGGTCCTGAGTTTGAGTTTGAGTTTTGAACCTATTACACGCTACACCCTGGTGGACGATTGCCTGCAACTGAATCTGATTTTGAATGTGCTGTCAGCGTCCCGATTCTTAAATGCATTCATATAAAGCAGTAGTCAGGAAGGAGCATGTTTGCTGTAGTGGTTGAAGCTGTTGAAGAACCCCTCACTAAACAGGAAAGTGGCTAATTACTGTGTGCATCTGTGTTGTATAGATTGATGCCCTCACTTCAAAGATAGTCCTCCAGGACCAGAGATAGGGGAAGTGTAGAGACAGCCTGGGGTTAAAAGACAAACACAAGGTGCCTATTGAGACCCTTTCTCAGCTGAGTCTCTTGGGGGTGATGAGGGTGTGAGTGACACTGTGTATGGGGGAGTCTGGCAGGCGCAGACAGGTATGATCCCCCTTAGCCCCTACAAGCATCAGGAGGCCTGGGGGGTGGGGGGAGGGAGGGCCACCAAGCAGGCAGACACACAGATGGACAGCACCTGTGCCTGTCTGCAGAGAGAAAAATGAATAGAAGCAGTCCAGGGGGTCTGGGTGGGTGGTCACCCCGAGTGCATGGAAGCATATCACCATTTTGGGTGAAAGTAATAGAGCACCTGGGGAAGGTTCTGGAGATAGAGGTCCCTGTCTCACCTAGACTAACCCTATTGGATGACCAAACACAACAAAGGTGTCAGGACGTGTCATGTCAGGATTACAGCAGTCTGAAATATCCTCAGGTTGTGGAAAAGTACATCCCCAGCAGATTATTAAAAAAATGGATTGAGACTATGACAGAAATATGAACAGATACTGGTGAGAATTAATACTGACGGAGGGGAAGAAAGTTTCTTTACTTTGGGCTGGTTGGAACAACAGGACATGAATTGAGGAGATGGTACAGCTGTGACTAAATATTCACTATTTATGTCAGGTTCTAACTCGAGTGTGTGAATTACTCTGTATTGACATGTGTATGTAGGTACTAGACACCAGGGATCCACTGTGACCCCCCATCTGACTGAGATGTCTGAATGTGTAAGATAAAATAAAATAAAGACTTTAAAAAAAAAAAAAAAAAAGGAAAATGAACAGAGGCAGGGGGTGTGGGTGGGTGGTCACCCCAAGTGCATCTACAAATGATAAAAATAACTACACTACCATCCAAAAATTTACACATATTCCGATGTAGAAAGTTAAAAGACAGTTGATGAACTTTAGAAAGTAGAAAGTAGCAGATTGTGTGTGTGTGTGTGTGTGTGTGTGTGTGTGTGTGAGGGGGGGGGTGATCAAAGTGTGTTTGATTATTTTGAGGAGGATGCAGACCTGCTGTGTAGCTGACGGGTTAGCCATTTGTTAACTTAAAGTGAACTGAGCAGGAAGTTGGTGTGTGTTTGTGAACTATAATGACAGAGTAGTGCAGCTCTGGGTAGAGGTGTGGGGGGGTGGGGGCTTGATGAGACCGTTTGAACTTTGGATGTGCTGAAAGAGCCCAGGTAGCATCAAGTCCATGCTGCATCCCTCACAGCGCTGCAGCTGTGTGTATACTGTATGAATATGGGGATGAACAAGACAACTGTGGAATTTTATGCCTGCAGAGATACACATGAAATGCGAAGTATGCAGATTGGGGGATGTCGGTTTTATCACAGAGGTCTCATTCCGCGAGTATTTACGTCATGATTCAAAAGTTTGCCGCATAACTAGTCACACAGCTTTCGTCAGAAGCGGAATTAACAGGAATTGTGTGCTGTGACTAACGTTACATTAATGGTCGATTTCCGAGAAATTGTCCCGTCAGAGGAAATGAATGGATTCCAGAGGTCCAGTTTTCACAACCTTCTAACCCAGACAGACTTTCACCTAGAAATGTGATTTAAACACTAAAACACAGTTTCAGTCTCTATGTGACCTGTGTGAAATCAGGTTTCTCAACCGGTGGCCTGTGGACCCCAACGGGTCCAGCGGCCGACCCACATTAAAACAGCTCAACCAGGGATTTCCTAGTTTAGTGATTTTATTCATCATGCTCCTCTAAATGGACTGAATTTGTTTTGGAAATGATTTTTTTTCAGTTATTTGGTTGGGTTTATCTCAAAAGCAGTGTGCAGGAAGTTTGGTGGTCACACAGAGGTGAATCATGACTTCAGACATTGACTTACAGCAGCTCCCTCTTGTGGCTTTTGATAAAATCATAGGGTTTGACTTTTTTTTTTTTTCTCCTCATAATGCAGCAATATGAAAACTGGAGGCCCAACCAGCCCGACAGCTTCTTTTCCTCAGGTGAGGATTGTGTGGTGATGATCTGGCATGAGGACGGCCAATGGAACGATGTTCCTTGCAACTACCACCTCACCTTCACATGCAAAAAGGGCACAGGTAAATTGACTATTTTACACCGTTTTCTGTTCTAGCATCGTGCAGCTGGTCCTAGAGTTGTGCCATTTTCAGGAAGCACCTTTCTACATGATCTTCATAACGTTCACTTATGTTCTCTTATGTACCTCAGTGGCATGTAACCAGCCCCCTCTGGTGGACAATGCACGCACCTTTGGTAAGAAACTGGAGCGGTACGAAATCAACTCACTGGTGAGGTACCAGTGCCGCACAGGCTTTATTCAGAGGCACATCCCAACTATCCGTTGTCGTGGCGATGGTCAGTGGGACATCCCCAAAATCTCCTGCATGAGCCGTAAGTGCAGCAAGTGTTCCGCAAGATTTTGACAAACGTCCTTGGTGTTTTAGAGCTAATTGTTGGATACGTTTTCTTTGACAGCTTCGACCTATCAAAGGACGTTCATCAGGAAACATCAACACAAAAGTCTCTACAGCATCAACAACTTCAAACAGTGGCCAGACGAGGTCTTCCGCTTCTACCATCAGCGCTACAGAGGAAAGAGGGACAGGACCGACCATAAGCGGAAGAGTCAGTGATTGGATGAATGGTCATGTGACACAGCTTTCCCCAGATGATTACACACACACACACACACACAGGAATTGATTGTGTGCAGAGATGGGAGAGATTCTCCAAGGAAACACACAGAAGAAACATCATCGAGGAAAAAAGAAGCAGCTTTATTTGCATTACGATGGACAATTATGAAGTGCCTTTTTTTTTTTTTTCAACAGATGGTGACGCATTACTTTTCGTATCGTGTAGCCAATGTGGAGAAAACACATTCAGCTGGCTACTGGATATGCAAATACTTTAAGTGTCTTTGCCGTTAGTTTATCAAATATTACATTAATGACTGTTTGAATACATTTGTATACGACTGTGCTATTTCAAATCAACACACGTGGTCCTTATTCAAAGGAGCAAGCTGTTGTGATATTATAGCGCTTAAATCATGTAAAGCAATTCATTGTTGTTGTGGTGTTTTGAACTGGGCTTTATGTTATTGAGCACATGTGCCGAAGCCCTTAAAATGTTGTCTGAGATTCTTTCTTTTTTTTTTTTCAGCATAAAGAGAAAAATTATTGATCGTGGATGTCAATAATTTCTCAGTGTGTTTTTTTTTTTTTTTTTTTTTTTTAGAGTAACAAATAATATAATGACTATGATTCTGGATTAATAACTAAAACAAACTGCTCTGTGGGACTGTGGTGGCAGCTTCCGACATGCCAAACTATTACTAAGGAGAAGATGTCTTCTTCAATAAAAGATGAGAAGAAATGATAGACAGGACCAGTGTGTCCAATAAATGTGTTTAGTTCATAACTTACAGTTAGTTTCTTCCACATGTTTACAATAATTGTAATGCTGTTCAAGATGATTCACCAAAGAGCTTTTATCTGTTTCTGACCTGACGTTTGTGAGTTTTCCTAATCACACTGTTCTTCTGCACTCATTCTGATTTGTTTTGGTCCGTCATGGTGAGAATGTATTTTGTGAAACGCTCAAAGAGACTTGAACACAACAGCTGTTGGAATAGAGATGCATCTAATTTATTTTCAAGCTGCTCTTCATCTCCTTAATGGGTTTATCCTTCACACATATAACACATTGATGCTGTTAGCAGACCCCGCAGGGGTCTTCATCATACATTATCTTCATACATAAATGAAATACATTGTGATCAACAACAATACCCAACAATAATGAGATGGATATGGATGGACAACTTTTTTGTATTTTTAAAAAAATCGATAAACAGCACGAGTGGACCAAAGAATATGTAAGGCCCTATCGGCTGCAATAATGACAACGTTCTGTTTTGTGGATACAGTTTTAAAGGTTGTCTTGTGTGTTTGTGAATGTTTGAATGAGTGTTTCAGCCTCAATGTGCACATCATATCGTTTTATATTTATAACACATTTTATAATGTGAATGTATGGGATGATTGTGTGATTTAAAAAAAACAACCCTGTTCCTTCCTGCTTTCAATCACCAAAGAAATAAAAATAAATATATGAATACGAAGTACAATTCATTTCATGATACGTACAACTAACTTTTCATGTAGACTGCACAGCTGAAGAAAGAAGGCATTGTGCTGTTTGCTGTATGTGCAGTGCCAGTATTCACCAGCAGGTGTTGCTGTCAGACAAGCCAGAAACAGGAATTCATGCCTCTCTAATGAACTATATAGTACACACAACATATAAGGTTGTTATACATACATAACCACATAAAACACTACATAAAGTGTTTAAGATGTTAAAATATAAAAGACACAGAATTCTGTGAAATATTATTTGAAATGAAACACTGACAAAGTTTATAACAGAGCTCTTGTGTGTCCAATGATTTGCCAACGCACCAAATATCCTTCATTACCAGGTTACATTGATTTCACATCAAATCAAAGCTGAATTTTGCTACTTATGACACATAAGCTTTTGGTGCAGGGTATGAAGAACAACTATTTACCAAACCCAAGATAAATGCACAAACAGCTCAATATTCTATTTGACTTTGATCAGGAGGTCACTGATACAGACACTTTATTATAAACGCTCCGTTCAATTTAGTGGTGAAATGCCAGCCTGGCACTGAAAACAGTCCTGACTTATATCTTTTCATATTCATATCTTTATCTGGGACCCAGAGGACTGTTCCAGTCCTCTGCTGTCTGATTCTCTCATGTTCATATAAAATTATTTCATATGTCTCAAGTGAATCAGTAAAACATTTTCCAGTCTAAGGAAATAATCGGGGGACATACACATTAATATTAACCAACAGCATTGCTTTCTTCTCTCAGTCCAGTGACCTTTCTCTGAGGCTCCATGTGACATTACTTTAAATGTTTCATGTCACTTACTGCTGCAAAGGTCCCTGATGTATCTGTATCTGCCGTAAACAAACGTAAACACGGAATCTGAATGTCTCACTGCCATAAGTGCAAGTCAATGCACCACCAGGTTACATATCATTAGTGTCCTTCTGGAACATTGACATTGTATTACAGAGACTGCATAGGGAAAATAGCGCTGTGGTAAATATTCAACCAGATTGAACTTGTCCATTACGCCACTAAACAGTGATGTAGATGCAGCATCTGATTGGACAAAGACATTCAGACAGGAAGGGCACACTGAAGTGATAATCTGCATAAATTAATGAATCATAACTATGACGTGGAGGGGAAAAGATCAAAATGTTTCTGAGTATATTAGGCTTGTTTCTCATTAAAATGTCAAATTTCTTGTTCAAAAATCTCGTTACACTTATAAGACACACCACTTCAAAAAGGCGGTTTTTATTATTTTGTTTTAATTTTCACTTGAAATTAGTAGAAAAATCTGGCAGTGGAACAAGTGAAAATAATCTAAATACAAGTTGCTTTTTCAGGTCATGTGTCTTGTTTTCAGTGTAAGGAGATTTGACCAGAAATGAGACATACTGACTAGAAATAAGACAAATATTCCTGGTAAGATTTTGAGTTTTTGCAGTGAATGAAAATGCATTTACTGTGTCATGTTCACTTACAGTAGCTTCCTTTTTTGTTGTTGTTTTTACGTGAAGGGATGTGCCCAATCACACTCTCGTGGCCAGCGGCCCTTCGGACATGCTTCACCCCCAAATTTGGCACTTACTTTAATGAAACACTACTTCAGCCTTTTTTAATCCCTGTATTACCTCAAAATTTTACGAGCCTCACTCAGTGAAGCCAGTACAATTTTCCTCCGAGAGATGTTGAGTGAATAATAAAGACAGAAAGTGACCGACATGTATTCTTTATTTCATTTTGGTTTGTGTAAACAGGTAGACATGGGATACAAAAATATTCTTTTTCATGCGTAAGTGTATAAAAACTGCTTTTACAAACAATACATCACCATATCATCACATGTAAGCTGCAGTAACTACTGTATGTTAGTGTACAGTATGTAGATGTCTTTGTAGTACAAAATGTTTGCGACAGTATAATGATATCTGTCTGGTTTGAACTCTTTTTTCATTTCAGATGAATGCTTGTGGAAATGAAAGTACATGTACATTACTTCAAGTACATTTAGGGCTCAATTTGGTCAAAAGGTAGTTTACAGTGTGGAAGGGAAACAATATGTACTTATTGCATTTACCAGGATTAATTGAAGAACTGAAAAAAACAGAACGTGACTAAAAACACTATTATTAAAGTAACTACAAAAATAAAAAATTCAAAAAGTGGAACATCAAACAGACCAGGTCTAAAATTCTACGTGTGTAAACTGTTGAAGGGGTTTTACCAATCCAGAACATTCAGATTTTCTGCTAAACAGTACATTACTTGCCGTAAAAAAGAGAAAACAGCAGCGGTTAGATGGATTTGCTGACTGCAGAGTGACGTGTTGAGACCCTGACGTCACCAGTGGTAGATGAGTTCTAATCATGACTATTAATCAATATGTATAATATTTCAACTCGGTGATAATGGATTGATGCATCATGGCGGTCTGACATTTCATTCTTTGGACAAGAAACTGTCTCAACTATCACTATTATCTGATGTAAATCAATGGACGCACTGTTAGAGAATAAAGCTGAATCGATGTCCGGTTATTGTTTTCTAGGTGTTAAAAAGCTTATTACAGCTTCTGAAAAGCATCTAGTTAAAATCCAATTTGCTTTGTTGTTAAATTGTGGTTGTTGCTGTTCTTCCACGTGACAGCGTATCTGCATATGTGGATACCCTCACTGCTCAGCTTTAAAGCAATAGACGCCGTAGAGCTTTTCACTCTTGTCTGGGAATCCAACAAAGCGCACAGCAGCCTCTGTGGGGCTGCAGTTCTTGCGGGGCCTTGAGATAGGGTAGCGGACGCTACCGTCGGCCAGCCAACCAGCGTCACAGCGATCGTAGCCTTCAAGTTTCCATGCAGCGTACATGTGGCCCACTTTGGCGATCTCTGCTCCATCGTCCAGACACGCTTCCACGGCCTCGTCAAAGGTCAGCCTGTCAGGCTGGACCAGCCAGTAGAAACGACCTAACAGCAAACAAAGCGCAACAGATGCTCAGGACAGGAATGTCCACAATTGTAGTGTGTAGCGTATAGCTTATAGGGCTTTTCCACTACATGTTCCAGCATGGCTCGACTTGACTGGACATGACTCTTAGCGCCGTTTTTTGCATTTCCACTTGTGATGCAACCTGGTACCTGGAACCTGGAACCTGGATATCACTACAGATAGAGGGATGTCCTCTGATTGGTCACTACGGACAGAGGGCCGTCCTCTGATTGGTCCCTACGGACAGAGGGCCGTCCTCTGATTGGTCCCTACGGACAGAGGGACGTCCTCTGATTGGTCCCTACGGACAGAGGGCCGTCCTCTGATTGGTCCCTACAGACAGAGTAATGTCCTCTGATTGGTCCCTACGGACAGAGGGACGTCCTCTGATTGGTCCCTACGGACAGAGGGACGTCCTCTGATTGGTCACTACAGACAGAGTAATGTCCTCTGATTGGTCACTACGGACAGAGGGCCGTCCTCTGATTGGTCCCTACAGGCAGAGGGCCGTCCTCTGATTGGTCCCTACAGACAGAGGGCCGTCCCAAGTCCTACCTTCCACACAGCAGCCTCCTGGCAGTTTTACCACTGATGGCGAAACAGTTCTTTATTCCTCATCTTGTTCTCATTGAACATGTCTGATGTGATAAACACACACTGTGGTCTGTTTATGAAGAAACAGACATTTTTGTGTTTTTTGGCCGGTAAGAACATTTATTATAAGAGCCGTACTTTTCTCTCTCTGTCTGTTACCAGAAAAAAAAAACACCAACAGTCACACTTACACATCTCCTCCATGTTCTACAATGTTAATGTGTTTGTGTCACGGTAAAAAAACGCTGTCGCAGTAGTTTCGCGGTGCTGTGAGGTCAGCATCCACATCGAAGGGGAACTGGACTGTGATGGAAAAAGTAGAACCAAGCTGGAATCGTGTAGTGGAAAAGCACCATTAGTGTGATCTACATTTAAACAACACTCACCCTTCAGAGCTGTAGCATAGCAGAACACGTCAAAGAAGTGCAGCTGCTTGTCACGTCGGCCGTAGTTTCGCAGGCCAGGCCTGACATTGACGCCACCACAAGGCTGTCGAGGACGAGTGATTGGATACTGCACTGTGCCATCATCCAGCCAGCCCGCATTGCACCAGTCAAGGCCTCTCTTCCAGGCATTAAACAGCTGGTCAAAGGTGGCGACCGCTGCCTCCTGGCTTACACAAGCCTGTACCGCATCGTGGAAATTAAAGCTGTAGCGGCCGAGTTGGGGGAAGTACGGGAAGACGACACCTGGGTGAGGAAAAATGCAAATGATAGCATGATGACTTGTATGCGTGACTGGAGATCTGCTCACCATGTCTGATTCAGCTTCATTAATAACTTACACGGTAGTGTTTTTTCTAACTGCCAGACATTGCACGCAGTAGAAATTGCAAACACGTTCAGTAATTTCCGTATATCATATTTTCCCACAATACATCTCTTCATTTAAAAAAAAAAAAGGAAGCTCACACGACTTTTGTCTGAAGTCATGTCCCCGCCCAGATTGATCTTCCACACATGGGAAAAATGATCAACAAAAGGGTGGTGAGCGATCGCTGATGCTGCAGAGCTTTAACATGCTGCATTGATTGTGTCACCATGGAAGGTCTCAGAAATCTATGAATAAATATGTCAATGTCCCCGGCTTGCATGGAAAGTGGGTCCTCTTTTACATGGCACATTTCATAATCTCATGAGTCAGGCAGATGTTGAGGATGCAGAGCAGGAAAGATGGAAAACGTGTTTCTATTAGCTCATGTTGAACATTATTCAAATGTAATCATGACTCTACCATTTTGCCGCTGTGGATAAATCAACACAGGCAGGCTGCTCATTTTATTTTTTCTTCTCTCACAAGAAAAGCAGATGTGGATTTTTTCAGCAATGTAAACAGAGATGGGTTTTTTTCCCAAACACAAAAGACCTGATGAAAATCAAATACACATTAATGCCATCACGACTAGACCATAAATTCATACCTATTTCCAATCACAGATAAATTAATCTGTAATTCAAAGCTATGTGAACTCACCTTCAGCAGCGCCGCCTTGCACCTCCAGGAGAACCTCTTGCATCTTGTCCTCCATTCCATTGATGATCTCACAGCGGTACTTTCCCATGTCTTCCATAGAAACATCAGTTATTACTAAGGAGGCGTCCTCACTATCCTGCTCCCGCAGGAAGACTCGGTCTTCAAAGTTTCCATAGGTCCTTTTGTGGAACCCCATGGAACTCAGCACATCTTCGTTAAGAGCCTCATCCTCTGCCACCTTGGTCCATTTGATTCGGATCCCAACGTTACCAAAGAAATTGGCTTGTTTGTTCATGACGTGACATGGCAAAGTCACATTGGCACCGAGATCAGCAATGACTGTAGCTGGAAAAAAGAGGACAACATGAATGACATTAGTGATTGTACGTCAATTAGATTACAACCGTCGGCAGCCAATGATGTCTCATTCCTTCATTCATCCATCTTCTCCCACTTGCTCCAGTTAGGGGTTGCGGTTGTGCTGGTACACCTTAGAGGAGTCACCAGCTCGACAGGGCCACATGAAGAACCGACAACCATCCACAGTCACACTCACACAGGTGATTCAGAGTGACCAATTAACCACAGTAGGCTTTTGAAGACGTGGCAAGAACTCCACATAGAAAGATCCCCAGCCAGGACTTTCTTGCTATGATGCTTCTTGCTAACCACTGCCCCACCGTGCCCCCCCCCCCACACCCCAATGATGTCTATGGATGTCAATTATGTTTTTCAACTGGGGGGGTCACAGGGCTATGCTCTAAAACAGCTGACACTAGGGGGCTCTCTGCTTTGGGAAATGTCTGGCAGCCAATGAGGTAACATAGTGAGAAGCTTCATGTCAACACAGGTTCACACGGGTTCTCTGAATTCTAAATTCAGACCTCACACAGCTTGCTTGGTTAAGACCTGAACAAGCAAGCAGTGGCCTCTACCAGGAAATAATAGGCACCAGATGGAGTTATGTACACAACCTTTGACCCCCATCACCTCAAGTAAAGGCTGAAACAATTGAGCCTTTTAGTGGGGTCAGTATATGGAAGGAAGAGAGCGTAATAGAACATGACGATTCCATCATGGAGTAAATTACTGCGATTGACTGCGGCCATTTCTTCTTGGTTGGTGCTTCAACAGTCATCCCATGACTGACTGTTGTGCCTGTGTGTCTTATCTTTCCAGGAAAATAAAACCTAATCGATGCCCCGTTCTGGATGTGTTTTACTCCCACAACATTTCCGTCGGCATCAATCTGTCTCTGTATCAATCATCATCAATCTGTTGAGAATGACAACATTTGTGCTGAAGCGACTCTCCCCAAGCAGCCTAAACAAATCTATGACTAGAATACTGAGTCACTAGCTCAACATCTTCCAAATAACAATTAAAAAAAAAGATCAACCATACCCCACCCCAACACACGCCAACCTTCAGGACTGAAACAAGTTCCAATAAACGGCAAAGCCCAAGCCTTCCTTCTAACCAGCCGATGTGTCTGGATTTTGTTCAGCGGTTGTCAGATCATTAGTACTGAGCCTCTCTGCAGCAGGATTTAATTAGCAGCAGCTCCGCTGGCAGACACAATCTACCCTTCAGTCCCACTTCATGCCACCGGTTTTTCCAATTCTTTCATAAGACTGCATATGCCAGGTACAATTACCCAGAAACCCACAAGTCTCACTCGCCTCTTGACTGGTTGACAAGATGCCAAGTATTTTAAGAGCTAGGTGACACATTTTTGCCACTGCTCATTACTTATGTCTGCGACGCTAGTGCAGAGTTTCTCTGAGCCAGATTTGTCAAGAGTGACTCAACGCGTCACTGTGCCTCATAAATTCTCTACACGGGGAACAGTGGTTTGAAACCAGAAGGACTAAAGCACTCAATAAACTGGCAGCATGAACACAACGGTGACACTAATGCCAACTCATCAGATGTGACAGTCTCCAACATCTATGTCTGAACATTTCCAACTTATTTTTTTTTTCCTTTACCAATGAGAAGACATATTTTCATTGTTCTGTACAAGGAAAGCTGTTCCTCAATAACAGCTTACAGCACCCGAGAATGGATCTGTCGGCTTGAAATATGATTCAATTATTATAATAAAGAATACATTCAAGCACATAATTATGATTTAAAAAAAAAACTGCTACGTAATTACAATAGTGAGAATCAGAATCAGAATTTTGTTTTCTTACTGCAGCTCCAACCAAAACAGAAATACAAAATAGTGAAATGTAGACTGGACAAATAATGCAGATTCAAATCTATACATCCAGATTATTCTCAATAAACACCCAGTGCAGGTGGATATTTAACTAAATATGCAGTGAGTGTTATTAAGTATTAAATGAGTGCTGGCTCAGTGTGAGACAGGCTCTGGGTGACTGTATGTAGTTCTGAGTGGGAGCCTGAGTCGTCCTGTCATCGTTGTCCATGATGGCAGCAGAGTGTTGACAATGTTTCCTGCTCCTGTCAGTAGAATGTGGCTCTGGCCATGTGGAACACTGGATACCCATAATGCAACAGGCTGTTAGACGGACTTAGTAAAGTAAAACGTCTTCTTTGGCCTGTGAATAAAAACAGGGAAAAGAAGTAAATGAACACGTAGTCATGACAATAAAAGACTGCAGCTGCTGGCAGGACCTGCTTCCATTTTATGACCAAGCACACGTCTCTTTCCCTCTGTAAAAGGTTGCATTAGCAAGTGATTGAAACCATCTGCTGTGCTGGAACACCAGACTGCAATTTAACATTTCAGTGGTCGAAGCCCACTCACTGACCTATATATTCTGAAACGACGGGTGCAATTATCACATTGAACCCCTTCACATGTTGCACTGCTGCCGTTTGACGCAGTGACAAAATGATTAATTGGCTCAAATGTCTCCTGTGTTAAAGGACGGGACTCTGAAGAGTTTATATCGGCATGCACAGCCACACCCTCTCACAGAGCAGCTCGACCTGAGATGCTTTACAACATCCAGCTGCTCTGCTCTCTCCTGCTTCTGCTGGCCCCCTTGTGTCAATATGGAGAGAAAAAATTAACAAGCACAGCAGGGACAAATACAGCAGGCTCACTCCTGCATACTAATTCCAATCAACTCTTTCCTTTCTGATGAATGAGAAGCACAAACACAGAGGGCGGTAAACAGCTCACCTACATGGCTGCAGTTCCCAGCACTAATGACTTGTCTTTGATTTCGCTCAGGCAACACTAACGCAACAAGCCTGGTTTCATCAAGGTTTTTTTTTTTTTTTTTTTTTTCATCTTGAGCCCAACCGACCCTAGTCACGATACCAAGCCTGAGCAACCAGCAACTGCCGTAAGCGTTCCACGTACAGACCATTACCTCACAGGGAAAGACAGATTCGTTTGGCTGCTGTTCAGCATGGCGCTCTACACATTTGGCTGCGGGTCATTAATCTTTACTTCGCTGCCGTCAGGCCTCCTGTTAGTTACTGAGGCAGATGTCTCTGAGCGTCGCAGCCCCAGAGTGAGTCAGTAGGTCTCCATATGACGCTCTCATGACTATTAAAATACAGTGCAGTTTATGGGGCAATGACTCTGTGGTGGCTGGAGCTGAGCTGGCGCGTGCGTAATGCAAATCACATGTGAGTTATATCAATGTTTGGAGAGAAAGTCAGAGCATGCATTGACCCCGCAACAAGCCCTTCTCTGCTCCTGCATCATCTGAGACATATGTCAACTTACTGAGAGCTGCAGGGCGACGAAAAGGTCCTCAAACATCACTCAATATGCACAACATGACATTTTAGTTTCACACCGACAAATGAGAACACATCTTTTCTTGTATTTCATGGCCGTGTGTCATCCTGTCTGCAGCATCACCACCTGTGAGCGGGTTTTTGGACATCCAATAGTCGCAGCTCTGTCCAAATTCAGCCGACAGGCTCTCTGTTGACCGGCCAGGGTGGTCTGAGTCAATGAGTCTCTCATGAGAGTGTGTCACCTACTGCTACAATGACCCTGTTGTTCGAAAAAGCTGTGCTCATTTTCTACGTACACATGCACACACACACACACACACACACACACACACAAGTCATAATGTAACATATAACTCTTACCTGAAATCGGAGAGGGATTGTTCGTCATCTGACTGTACACACCTCTGCCAGCCAGGCTCAGGCAGATCATTGTGATGGACAGCAGACTCGTCATGTTCACTTTGTTTCACACAAACTGAATGAAAAGACAAGCAGACCAACCTAAAGGAAAAAAAAAAAATACTGTGATGTCGAAGTAGAATAGAATTGGCGTAAAAAAACAAAAAAACCCCAAAAAACAAATAACCAACTTTGTTTAGTTCTAGTTTGTTTTTTGTTTTAAATTTATGTAGCCCGTTGTTGTTGTTGTTTTTTTTATTGTTGTTTTTTTTAATTTTTTTTTTTTTTCGGAGCAGCAGCTGCCAGTTGTGCTACTGGAAGATTGGGCTCCTCAAACACCCAGACAAGCGGCTTTTATTGAAGCCTGCATGCCACACCCCCTCCCCTCAGCCCATCACCATGCACAGCTTTTTCGTGCCAAATCTGTGAAAATCCCCTTCCTCTCCCTCGGGAAAATATGAGTTGTTTTTTTTAATTATATGATACTCATTCCATTATACATCTCAGTACTTTGTAAAACTCGTTAAACTAAACTTTTGGTAATACCATATACAGGTATATACATTTAACTTTGTAAATGCAGTTTTTGATGATTGAGTCTGGTCGATGTGTTTCACACACGTTTCACACGTTCATTTCTCCTTTCACACAGCACCTACAGGGCTCAAATGTAACATGTTATGTATGAGTTCAGTGGACTGAACAGCCTTAAATGAACTTCCAAACAGTCTCCCAAGTGATGTGCAGACACTTTCCGGCCAGTGTTAAATGTAAGACCATGAACATTAGGTCCTACATGACGTATGCAGTAGTTTTTCCCCCTTCTCTCCCTGGACACGTATCCTGGACACATTTTTTTAAAAAGTTTGTTTTATTCTAAGACACTAAGACCTAACTACATGATGTGAGTCGGATGCTTTAGAAGAGCAGCGCAGCGCCCAGGAGTGACGACTCAGACTTGCAGCTTGTCAAAGAGGATCTGTGTGGTCTCTTTTAAATGTTTTTTCAGCCGCCCAGTTTGCCTTTGAAAAATAGCTAAACTGGTGAAGCGGCTGTTAATGAGCCCTCCATCACCGGAGTTATTGCAGCTGTGATAAACCAAACAATTATATTTCTCTGTCCGTCCTTCCAGCTCTGCTGAGGTGATGGCAGACAGAATGGTGGGCCTCTGTTGTATACATGAAAGTCCCAACCTGCCCTGGGCACATCCTCATTTCTGGATCAGCCAGTCATTTGGAGATCTAAGGAACTGTTACATAAGATGACCATATGCCCAGTGGACAGGGTGAAATCATAAACATACCCGGCTCCAGTGTGCCACTGACAGAGGTGGGGATCCTGGACCAGAACTGCAACTTTGAACACTTTGAACGTATTTGTGGATGGGCTCTCCTCTCATTCTGAAATGAATTTTGATTGTAAACAATTTGAAAAACTCAACAGATTGATAGAACTTGTGGCTGAGGGAGTCGATGTAACATTGTAGAAAAGCAGTTCAATTCAATTGTATTTGTACAAACATTCTCTTGATGGACTCAGTCTCCATCAATCGGGGTGAGAAAGGACCGTCTGAAACCTTAGGAGGAGACAGACAGATCAGCAATAAATGATGCAGCAAATAGGCTGTCAAACATATTTGGAAAAATAGTTTTTCTTGCTACAATATTGACTTTCAGTCATGCACCATAGCGTGTTCAAAGAAGAAGAAAGCATCGCCGCTGTTTCTGCAGGACAGGGCAGACCACGATGGAGGCGTACAGGAGTTGCAATCCATCAACAGCTGCATCATTGAACCATAAATAATTGTTGAGTCAACATAATTACATTTTAAAGAGTCTGGATATTCGATTGAGACAGTCATTTCTCACGGAGCACGCTGAACATCAGGATTTGGTGCATGATTTGTATTCATAGTGGGATTTAATTTCAACACTCCACTGTGTGATTCTCCAGTCTAATGTGAGGGATGAATTGTTACACAAGAGCTGTTACTTACAAACAACATGAGGGAATATGGAGATACATCCTCATCTATTACTATTATTTTCATTTATTTACTTTTTTTTTTATAATGGAAAGCCCATCTGCTCGCTTTTTCATTATAACGGGGTGCTCTTGACTCGTGTGGAAAAAAATGATTTCTGATGGCGTGTCCTGAAGGAGGCCGGGCCAATAAACTGTGACAATAAAACTCCCAAATGAAAACCACATTTGTGCTTCTACAATTTGTAACTTACGTTATGAAATCATTTTAAATGTACTCATCTGGACCCGAAATTCAGAAGAGATCAGACGTGTCAACTCATTTTAGTTTCAGTGGCATTCAGCCGAGTTTGTGGGTAAAATAAAACTAAAATTGGAGCAAAATCATTCCAAATGTTTCCCTTTGTTTCAGAACAAGAAGTACAGTCACTTCTTTAGTATGAAATGTCATATGAAAAAATAGGTGCAATTTCATCAATATTGTGCTTCAGTTCAACTTTTATTCATGTGTATTGCAACTCATCTACAAAGGTCCTAAACATTTGGCATCGGGTATCTGAAAAAATCACTATATGATTAAAGCAACTTGTCAACATTAATTTATATTTAGATACATATCCACATCTGTGTAATACGGTAGCCAGAAAGTGCAATACAGCAATACAAAAAGTGAAACACTTACACAAAGTTCAAGACAAATTCACATTAGTGAAACATTTTTAAAACAAAATCACAAATGTATCCCATTTGTGAAGCTGTTTTACATTATGGGATACATTTTTGCAAATGTAAATTTGTCTCAAACTTTGTATAAGTGTTTCATCTTTTGTAATGTTGTCTTGCACTTCCTGGCCACCATAGAGTAGTCATCCTGACCACTTGAACGGTTTCCCCATATAAATGTAAGTGGAGCTATAAGGAAGAGAAATGAATTTGTCAGTGCGTGACAAAGGCACAGAGGTTCTTTATTGAAACATTGCAGTTCACATTTGCAAATTCATCCCCGGGCCGGATTGGATTATGTTAAACTATTTCCACAAGAATGCCTATCTTATATGACAACGCAGTCTGCCTGTGTGTACTGTACATACTACGTGTGTGCACATTAACAGACGGGCCAGTATAGATGTGTATTGGATGTCCAGAGATTATGAGGATTTAGAGTCCCACCCAAAGGCTCCTTGATGGATCTGCTGTGTCATCGCCAAATCTCAAGGCCATGAGCACATTCACAGCTGGCTCTCGGCAGATTGAGCTCCCAAATGTTGGCTGGGTGCTACGATTCCTGTTAACATGCAGCAGCTCTCATGTTCCCAGTTATCGAAGGGCATGAGGGAGCAATGGTGTGCAACATCTGAGCTGTGGAAGTATCTGAATAAACCTCCCCAGAAGGCTGGGCTGGAAAAAGGTGAGTGAGCAAGCACACAATATATGATCTCATGTCAACTAGATTCACATACACCAATGCCAAACACGTGTCTGTCGTCATTTGCGCCAGTACAACATGTGATTAGGTTTGGAAGCCTTTAGATGACGTGGGGATAATACATGGTTCAACCCTGGTTGAAACAATAACAGTGAGATTATGGGACTTTGAAGGTCCTGGTGGGGATGAGAAAGCAAGGGTGCAGAATGAATACACACCTGAGTAAAGCAGCTGGCTGTTCCATTCCCTCTCCATCGGTCAGATCCTGAAATGAAATGATTCCCTTTGTGCTTTTTTGGCAACTGGAACAGCACAGCAGCTTTGGGTGTGTGGACGTGTCATCCATCTGTTGGCTTTGACAAGGACGAACACAAACCACATTGCAGCAGTTCAAATTATTCCTCACCCTTCAGTTTGTGGTTGATGTCCATCGCTGTGCTTGGCCACACTTGGCAGCATTACTTGGCATTTTTTGTTTCCTGCTGAGTCTGGATTTTTTTGAAAGTTATGTTTTATGTTACATTTCATCCAAGGCATGTTATCGAAGGAAATTTGTCACTTGGCTGCATTCACTGACAGCTGTACTTTATTTGTTCCTTGCTTTGTTTTTTTCTCTTTACAAAGCAGATGATTATGCAACATTATGCAATGTAATGACAATAGTAATAAAGTTATAGATATATATATATATATATCAGATCAGATATGAGCAGCATGAATGTTGTCATGCTGCTTTCTCATGCTGACTCTATTGTCTGAGAGATTGTTCTGAATTTGAAAGTTTCAAAGTCCTTCAAAATGTTTCCAAATATTACTGTTTTGACATCACAAAATGTAGTTCTTTATAAAACTCATGCTTCCTTTTGTCCATCATGGGATGGTGGGCCTTCCTCGTGCACTTGGTTGCTAAGCTCTCCCCAAGGAGCAGGTGGGTGTTTGCTAAGCTACAGCTGCAGAGGACCAGCAGACAAGCAGTGAATATTAAATCTTGTCACCACTGGATGTTTGCATGTAGTCTGGGAAAATGGACAGTTCACAAGTGTCGGTGCAGTTTGGATTTCTGTGGAAACAGTCAATCAGTGATATTAAAAAAAAAGAGACACATGAAGCCAATGCACACTCATCTCTTTCTATTTCTAATTAACTACCTGTGGTTGTAGGAAGGAAAGTTATAAGTTCATATATAGATTCTACTTTTCCCCCTCCAGACTCCATAGGATGGGTCTATTACCTGAAGGCCTGTACTTTCCTACATGTGCTAGGGAATAGAATGAATTCTGTTTTATTTCATTTCATGCAGTGTTTATCACTCAGATGTTTCTCATACCAAGAAAAATTCTCGGTATATGCAACATACTTGGCAATAAAGCAGATTCTGATTCTGATTCTGACAAGTGTAACCACATCTGACTGACATGTCAGAATGGGTAAAATAAAAAGAAATAATAATAATAATAAAAAAGCTGTGGCAAAAAAAAAAAAAAAAACTGTGGTTGTAGTAGCGAAGATGCAAATGATTCATTGCAGAATTAATGAAATGTGATTTGTTATAAATTCTTCTGCTACATGGGTAGCATTTCCTGTTGTTGTGACATTAAACATTATAACACAATGACAGGACTCATATGAAGACATGACTCATACATTACAAAACAAAAAGTGGTCTAACATGCATATTGACTGTTGTTTAACTGGAAGCTTTAAGTGGATTCATTTGACTGGTGTCTGAGGTGAGTTAATGAAGCCTTGGTAGCCATAACATGGGGAGTAACAGATTGTGATTGCATGGTACCGTCAAAGACACATAGTCTGTGTCAGAGCCAAGAAGTGAGAAAAAGGGGGAAAAAAAAGAAAACAAACCGCTGTTGTTGCTCCTCATGGACAGAAACGCTCAAATTCCACCACGTCAAATTAAGAAACCCCCACCAGACTTTGCAATGGGAGGTTGCAGTTTACAACCATGAGTTTCTCATTTACATCAGTGAGTTAAAAGAGTAATGGCAGTTTGTGGATGAGGCAAACACTGACCATGACCATAAAAGCTTTACAACACGTTCTAAAATCATTTAAACATGTTTGTTTGTGATTCCCTGTGGTTGACTTCTGGTAAACGGTGATACACTTTGTCACGTTTAAGGAAAGATAGTACAAATACGTGACTTATGACGGGGTTAAACAAACGGCTGCATTTTGTACAGATGCCAAAGCGTTCATTGTCCATGTTCATCAGACAAAGCATCTGTCGTTGACAGCCTCTTATGAGAACGGATTCAAAATGTGTCTCTAACCGTCACGGCAATGGGGGCATGTGCCCTGGGGCCCAGGACCTGTAAAGAAACAATCCCTCGAGGAAACGACTATAAAACATCATTGAGGCAAAAGGAGGTGGTGTTTATAAAAGCACAGTGCAGATGAACGGGTGGTGCTAACGCGACAAAATGGATGCTAATCGCCGCACACACAGAAGGGGAAGACAGCCATCAATCACACATAACGTCATTTCATTTAACATGTTAATGTTGATTTGTTATGGCAGTGTATTTTTATATACTCACACTTAATGAGGATGGCCACTTTGTGATGATTTTATTCATATTTATTATATTTCATTATATTTTTTTTGGTTTGAATGATGTTGCCCAGCGGACCAGTGTTGTGTTAAATACGGCCCTGCTAATGTGGAACAAAAAGTCGCCGTGAAACAGTAGTCTCAGACACAAACACATGCATGAACAAAATGTGATGTAGTCAAAACAGAAATGCTACATGCTACATGCAAATACTAACAACATAGCGTATTTAAACAATCACAGTACACGTCGCTTTAAATATTATGAGTGGAAAGCTATAAATTCCATCATGATTGAGCTGTGTACAGGTTAACAAAAGGGTGTCATGGCAACCAGATGTAAATACGGCATGTTGTCACAGACCACACATTTGTTTTAGGGCATCTAGTGGGTTAGGGTTGCTTTCAGAGACCACAGTGAAAGATTTTGAGAATTCAATTTACCTGCAGTAATTAGACCTACAGATCTATTATCACTTCCATCTCGCAGGTTATTTTTATTATCTACTGTGGATGGATCTAGATCTAGATCTACTATCTATTATTATTCATAATGATCTTATTAATATCATCTAATACTTGATACTAATACTAAAAGGATGATGTGCTGAAAGGGTTGAAAGAACTGAAAAGCATCTACATGAGTTCTGAACAGGTGAGAAACAAATGCTGGGAAGTCATTATCACCAGGGCCACTTGGGCTGGATATAAAAGCGAGAGAATCCTGGCAGGGAGATTTCTGGAAGGCCTTCTTGGGACGCCACAGTGACGCTGGATGCCAGGATGTGGTCAAACACAGCTTTGGCTGAGGGGGAAAATCAGCGTAAAATGAGATACTGAGGCGTGGTGTGTGGGGAGATGGTGTGAGTGGATTCATGCCGAATTTTTACACCCTTGCAAATTTCATGAATAACTCAGGGCCCTGAATAATTCCAGTGTTACAGCCTTGTGCTTCTTGCTCATGACTGATTTAAGGTGCCATAAAAAAATACCGACCACAGCTCAGGCCAAGGACATGGGCTTGGTCACTCAGCCATCTGGACGAAGGGAAAAGGGCTTTAAGTTGAATCATTCCCTCATGTTTTCATTTCATTTTAAACCATGTAGCATTGTTGCACTTATTTATGTGAGTGAAGTAACCAGCAGCAGACCTGTCTGTATCATGGAAACAGATGGTGCCCACATCCTGGACAAAAAGAAACATTTTTAATATTATATCAAAAGGAAAGACTGCACTTTCAGTTAAGTTTATAGTTTAGATTTTAGAATTTTATTTGGACGCCTGGTTATGCAGAAAAAACTACAGCTATTCTCCCTGGGGTCCAACACGTAATAAAGAAACTAAATTTGACTTTTAGATAAAATACAGTACTATATTCCCAGATTCTTTTACTAGCATCAACAAATTCAAACAAACATATTTCCGTTTTCAGAAATCAACGGCCATTTAATAACAATTAAATAAGTTTTATACGTATGCATTTTCTCATTTGAATTCTTTTATGCCAAAAGTTTGCTGAAATGTCTGACCAAATGTTCTCTGTTTTAGCTATGATTGTCTGAACTGTAAATTAGTCTTTTGTACAGAACTTGATTTAGGATACGGACAGGCACACATTTATAGAAAAGAAGCACTTTAATATTGTTCCATCTACAGTTTGGGGTGGTAAGTATTTCGTATCACTTTCTTCAGCAAATATAATATTTGTAAAATAAGTCATTTTGTGACAGAAAGGCGCTGCCAAAGATGTCGACGTTAACAAGGTCATTGATAAATCCATTGTGGAAGTGTGCAGGGCAGCCTGCAACACAATCTTGTGCATTTCCCAAAACCCCTCTCCTGCCAGACGCTGGCTCCGCTCACAGAGGCGCCTTTGTCTAAGAGGAGGTTCAGTGTGAAGAGAGGAGAAATCTCCATCTGAACCCTGCGGAACAGACCTTCGTTTGACAGGAAGTGTCTGTGAATGGAGAGACGGTCATAAACGGCATTAATCCCTTCATGTTGCTGATGTCGTCTATGAGTCAGCTGTGTGTGTCACTCGCTGTCTCTTTTGTTCTGTTTTCGCCCTCAGTCAGATGGTGATTTACATTATTTATTCAGCACATTTACCATCTCTATGCCTCTCTCCAGGAGGAACAGGGGTATTGAAATGATGAATTAGTCACATAACTTTCATTATCTCCCCCAAGAAGGTTGCGTTGTTGCCAGCATTTATCTGTTTGTCTGTTAGCAAAATAACTCAAAAGCTCTGAGCGGATTTGATTGAAATGTTCAGTAAATGCTGCCAATGGACCAGGACCAGATGATTAAATGTTGGTAGTGTTCTGGAACCATCTGGAACCATCTGGATCCAGGAATCTGCTGAAGGATTCTTCCTCATTGTCAGATCGGGACATTTTCATCATCTGTGTCTAGAACTCCACAATAGCAGCAGTGGACTGTCTCTGTGGACCAGTGGTTAGTGGGTCTGTCCGTTAACACAAAGGACATGTTTTGATGATCAATAAATGTATTAGAGTAGATCAAATGAATACAGGAGGACAATATTGGGTGTAAATGAACTGATTGGAGGAGGTTTGAGCTTTGGTCAGTGTCAAATGAGGCACATGGCTCAGATGTAGCATTTGTTTTTGTCCCAAGGTATGACGATGTAAGGTCAATGATCCACAGAGCCATTGACGGAGGTTACACAACACGACAGTCCTCACAAGTCCTCACAAAGACGCTTGTATTCATGTTGAATTAAAAACACAATGACGCACCTTATACCAGCATCGCTCGCCAAAATGAAAAATGAAAAACTAAACAAGATTTGGAGCGATATGCTTTTGGAGGACATCATCTCTTGACTATGCTTTGTGTTTGGGTGTGAGAACCTTCCACTTGCACATTTACAGAACAAAATGTATCTTCCTCTGGTTCTCTCTCCTTCCTGCTACGTAAATACAGTGTCACTATAGGGACGTCAGCGTGGGTAGGGGGACTGGGTGGGGGCTGGGAAGTCATTGTATGTGTCTAACCCTGTAATTGCATAAAGAGAATGGCCCCCCCGAACCTCAAATAAAACACACTGAGTTGTCCTATCAGTGTTCTCACAAGTCTCTAAACTGTTCCTACTTTCAGGCAAAGACGACTGATGCCGTATAAATCACATAAATCACAGAAGCAGTCAAACCAAGGACATATTGAATTTCCATTCAGAGTCAACTCATGTACTCCTTACAAAGTAATTGCTCCTTTTTACAAGCCGACTGGGTAATGGAGATTCTCTCCCATCCGGGTTCGTTCCCGTTCAAACCTGCCTCCTTTTACCCCCCTTCTTTGCTTTTGCTTTTTTCCTATTAGATGAGGATTATTGTCCACATATGATAAAAAGGTAATGGTCTGTAAAGAGTCTCACAGAACATACAATGTCCTGAAGTGGAGATAAAAAGCTGGATAAATGACTCTCGGGCCTTGAACAACAATTTGTCATTGTCAAAGCGTTCTTCCCTTGAAAGTATTTTATGGTTTCTTCAGCCCACTAACCACACCACCATTTTAATAGGGATGTGCAGCTGCTTCTCTGTCCTGGGGTCTAGAAGGCAACAGAAGAATCACTTCCACATGTTCTTTACAGACGAGAACATTGCAGGGATGAAGAGACAGAGTGTCCAGTTGACCTGGATGACTGAGAACCTTCGCAGACACGCCCCTTGAAGAAACGTTTTTCAGTCACTCTGAGAACAACAACTGGCACAGCTTCTCATCACACCAGATAAAATCGCTCCCACTTATGAGAGGCATTTATGGTGAAAAGGTCCACATTGATTAGACCTCCTCTGAGGTCCGCCTGTATGCTGTACTTTATTTAGACCACCCATCGTTTCTCCAAACATGGCCAAAGCTCAGTCCTTTAATCAGCTGCCGCTGTTGGCTGAATGCGCAAGCAAATATTCATAAAGCAAACTGCAGTTTCTTAACCGCAAACAGAAACAGGGGTTCATTTGCCTCTTGGTTGGTAAAGTCTTTTATGTCTCACTTACTACAGTACTCATACACGATTACACTATGAATGCAGAACATTGCATCCTGAGGCACTGGTTAAAAAGATGATGTTTTGTGTCAAGATGAGGGGAGGTTGGTTTTACACTCATCAGTCATATAGTCATTCATCTTGTCCTACTTGCTCCGGTTACCGGTTGCCGTTCTCCTGGAGCTGATCCCAGCTGTCAATGGGTCAACGTAAGGGTCCAACATGGACGAGTCACCAGCTCATCAGGGCCACATGAAGGACAGACAACCATTCACACTCACATTCACATGGAATCAGGGAAACAGGAGACAAGTGTCTGCTGGAGGAATGGAAAAACAAACTAACTAAGATCTAACTTATATCAGGCTTTTCTAGACATCCAAAGACCATTATTCATTCACTCCTCATTCAGACCCTGATGGTGGTCAACTACGTCTGCAGCCACAGCTGCTCTGGGGCAGATGACAGAAACATTTCTGCCTCCGACAGCAACCAAACATTCCCTCACATTCATACAGGGCAAAGTGGGTGAAGTGGTCTTGCCCAAGGACTCAACGGCACAACTAGGATGGATTCAAACCACCAGCCTCCTTATTGGACAAGCCATGCAACCATCTGAGCTAAGGCCACATCAGAGTGACCAGTTAACCTTAGCATGCCTTTGGCCCACACAGACTCAGGGACAACATGCAAACTCCACACCAGGAACCCAACGCACAAACACTGCTCTCCAAACTGATCCTAAAGGAGAGATAAAGATGATGTGAATGACTCCACTGCGATGTTCTTCAGTGTTTCATGGTTTCAATTTTAAGAAAAAAGAGACAATGGCTCCATTTGAACGCAGTCATTTTGCAGACCAGCTGGACGCTCTAGTCCCTGCTGGGCGGTTAGTGCTCACTGGCTACTGAACATCAAGCTGTTTCCAATCTATTACTCATCTGCCTTTTGACTCAGAAACACTAAACTTTTACAAAAAAGTAACAAACATTATTGATGAGGTATATATGAAAAACACCTGGGCAAAGGATACAAGGAATGGTGCTGAGGTCTGCTTCTACTTCGCTGGCAGTCAGTCAGCCCCTTGAGTTTTTTCTCTCTCTCTGAGCCATCTGACATCTGACGTACTGTGGAAACTGTGAATGTGCCTCCTGGTTGGCACCGATAGCCCATGTTCTCTGCTGAGAGTTGCTATTTGCCCATTTCAGGCAGCACTTATTTCCACTAGATCATCTCGATAAGTCATGTCTGTGGATGTTCTCAGTCATCCAGGTCATTAACTTGCTGGGTTCAGTCTTATACTACGCATACAACAGAAGACTCGTCCAGAAAAGATTAGACTCTCATCTCACACCTGCTCACATCCAAAGACAAAACTAGATTACGTTTTTTTTTAGATCTTATTTATTGGTTCTTTATTGATTGTGTTACACCCCTCCACCGCTGCACTCGCACTCTGTCTAGTGGCGCTTCCTTAAGTGCTGAAACACACCAGACTCCCCTTGGAGGTCTTGACGATTTAGAAACTTCATCACTGAAGAAGATGAACGTGGATTTAAACATGTCCTACATACATACAAACATGTAAACATTTTTAATGGATCTACAGTTTAAACCACTGTCACTCTTGAAGATACCTCAGGTCTTGGTCATGTCCTCAGTATCAAACACGTTTGATATTATCGTAAGCTCGAGGCAGGAAAGACTGATCTAAAACCACCACTAATCCCCCACCTTATATTTATAATCGAGATGACGGGGGTGTGTCTGTCATCTGCAGTACCGCTGCTCACATAACACACATTATGCACTGTGTGTAGGGCACCAACTTCTGGCGGGGGGGACCCAAAAACTAGAAGAATGGAAAAATGATCATAATCATAATAATAATGATGGCGAAAATATTTGAGAATTCCATGCAGAGGCCTGTGCAGCCAAAGATTTAGATGTGAATTCAATGACAATGATACATGACAGTGTATGTGTCTGCTCTGCTTCCTGAACACAACGTAGCAACGTAGGCTATAGGAACAAGTCCTCCTGAACATAAAGAGAAAAAAAAAAAAAAAAAAAATCTAGCGAAACGTTCGGGCTCATTAGCAACAATGCCGGTAGCAGCAGGAAATAAATACTTCTTTTACTCCTGTTTCCATTTGTAAATAAACACACAATGTATCTCTGATTTTCTTTTTGTTCTATAGTTTGATATTGCCACTGTGTTGTTATGTACCTTTTTTGGAAATAAATCAGGGGGCATCGGGTGGGCTTGTGCTTGGGGCCACCCAATTATCTAGGAGCGGCCCTGCTCATCCGGCCCATTCCGGCCTGAAACACCATTGGTGTTTTATTCTTCACAAAGCTGAATAAACCGTAAACTACCACATCGCCACCACCACCACCCCCCATCACCCCCAACAGCATCCATCAAACTGTACCAAACCTTTGTGTGTTTTGGGTCACTTGGTGTCCTGCTTCAGCAGACTGGGGTCACGCTCCCTGTTCAGGCCTTGTGAGCAATGTATCGTAGCTCATGAATACAAATGGATCACAAAGGGGGCTCCATGCTGTATGTGTGTAGAAACACTGTGTCTGCAGAACAACTGTGGCAATACTGACAGGTTTTAAGGTGATATCGACATTCCACGTGCACAGGAAGTACTTCACAGCGTCACAAGCTCTTCTATGTTCACCAGAGACTCTGCTGCCACTAAGACAGAGACACAGATATGGTGGCCAACGCCCTGAAAAACTAATAAGGGACACCTCACTGACACCCTTCCAAGGATGATTATTTTTTTTAGCCCTTTTTTTGTGTGTGTGAATTTTTTTTTTCAAATGATTTGACTTGAAGCTGAATTTAAGTAGATGCATATTTTTTGTGACATGAACACATGGAAAACACATCGAAAGTATTATTTAGCAACATAACAAAACTTGCAATAAAATAAATAACTTTGTTGAACCTAAATCTTTCCTGCTTAAGTTTGTAGAATAAAAAAAAAAATACTGTAAATTTAAAAAAAGAATGACTTTTAGGGTATACATGGATAGTTTATGTGTAGCAACAGTGGCTGTGTGAGCAGTGTGTATGTTTACACAGGCTGCCAGCGGCTGAGCAAATAGTGTACCAGGAATGAAGTTTAATCAAAGTTGAAAAACAAAGTAAATTAAATCAGACAATGAAATAAAACTGCATAACGCAGAGGTGATTTAATATATGTGAAACAGTGACTAATGAGTGAACCAGTATCAAACAGGTGATGGGAATAGCATCCTGATCAGCAGTAAGAACGGTGAGTGCAGCTGCAGGCAGGAACGATGGTGGCAGAGAAAATACAGATGGACTCAACTCACAAACACATTAGACAGCGAAGAAGATCGAGTCAGACAACAGACGCTGAGTCTGGGACAGAATGTTCCAGCTGAATGGACAGTTCCTCTGTCCCTCCTCTTCCTAACTTATCCATGTTGCATCTATTCCCCACAAATGTAAAGACATCAAACGCACAAGTAAATCTCTTTCCCGGTCTCCATCTGCCGCTTGTCTTCAGTGGGAAAGGTTACAACTGGCATTCTTTCCCGAGACTCAGCGACTCACAACTAATTTATTGGCGTCAGGTCCAATTGTCTGTAACATCAGCTGTCATCTCCTCACGGTGCCTGTGGTTCAATCAGCATCGGCAGCTTATACACATACCGATCCTACACACATAAGTGTCAGTTTGAGGCTCTTTTTAAGCTTAAAGCTTACATTTCAGTGCTTCTCTCCCATCGTATTAGCACCCCCATGATAAATGTAACTGTAACAGTAAAAATCTGTCCTCTGGGTTGAAGATTCCAGGGGCAGATCCTGGCAATAGGGTGGACATGTTGATGAAATCAAACCAAAACGATCACTGATTGCTGTTGTGATGTTGAATTTAATTATATTCAGAAAACACAATGTCAAGGTGTTTTTGTCAGTCCACACCTTCCAACTCCCTGTAAAGTAATGGTCAGTGGGGCAGATTAAATAAGATTATTCTTCTTTCTGCTCCCTTTCATTCAGATTTGGACATGTTGTGTATTTATTGCATCGTTTTGTTTTTTTTTTTCATTTTATTTCAATGAATGGAACAAAAAAATGAATACATTCCAAAATGTATGGAATCAATGTGTCGATTCCTTCCTCCTTCTTCCCCCCCTCCCCGTCATGCCCCAGCTTGAACCCAGGTGAGGGTGGTGAAAACACGGAATTCTATCCACAGGACACAACGCAGTCCGCTGACCAGCAATGAGCTGAACCTGAGCTAAGGTGGATAAACAAGATGAAGTG